>JBBPCZ010021794.1:0-14355 GCA_037974445.1 Brycinus macrolepidotus
TGTGTGTGTGTGTGTGTGTGTGTGTGTGTGTGTGTGTGTGTGTGTGTGTGTGTGTGTGTGTGTGTGTGTGTACCAAACACACAGCAGTGCTGCTGGAGTTTTTAAACTCCTCAGTGTCGCTGCTCAGCTGAGAATTGTCCACCAACGAAAAATATCTGGCCAACAGTGTCCTGTAGCCAGAAACTGACCTCTGATGAAGGACTAGAGGACGACTAACACAAACTGTGCTAAACCATCATTAAAAATGTTACATTTGCAAGGTGGACCAACAGGTTAAAAAGGACAGTAAACACTGTAGATAGTGTTTTAGCAACATGGCTCCACGTGATCTACTCTGTACAGCACACACATGCCACCACCATGTCAGTGTGATGTCTGTGCTGAAAATGATCCAACAGCCAAATAATACCTGCTCAGTGGTGGTCCTGACCATTGACAAATGAGGTAGAAGCAGCTAACAAATGATGCCGAGACACAGATGGATAACAGTCATTTTAAATCTCAAAGTGAATCTATTTGGTAAGTTGAGCTGATAAAATGGACAGTGGGTGTAGATACAAGTAGATGACAAAAGAGTCATCTTCAGCGTTAGAGTTACATTGCTGGTCCGGTTTTAAATTTCCATTGCTGGTAGCTTTTTATTAACCTTATCGATACTTCCACAACTTTTTTTTTAACGGATTTAGAAAAGTGTTAGGAGTGTCAGGAGTATTCGTACCTGGCAGCAGGAGGGTTTTGGTCACTCCCTGTGTTTTGCCCCCCCTCCTCGTTCTCAACAGCAGTGATCAGGTCCTCGTAAGATGGCAGCTGGGAGGTGCTCTGGCGGAGGTTACTTTGGCGAACTGGATACTGACCACTGGTCACAGCCTCTTCATAGCTGGGAACATCATAGCTAGGAGCTGGCTCCCCACTGTGTTTAAAGAAAAGAAAAAGAGAAAAAAGGCCTTTGTAACTTGAATTCAGAGTGTAAGAAGTAGTAAAACCCTAATCTCTGCAGAACTATGGCCTGGCAAAAACACAACTGACCTGTATTACAGTTATAATTGCTTTTTGCATTGCAGTTTAAATGCATATTCATTACAATACAGTAATTAATAACTAAAAGAGCCCATATCCTACATTTTTCTTGTATTTTTTTGCTATTTAATTTCAATGATCAATAAGCTTATGAACAACAAACACTACATAAACAAAACTTTAAATTGGGAACCATTATTTTCAAGATTTTCTGCATTATTATAACTAGCTGACTGATCTTTGTACTTTTAGTTGACTTTTATCTTAACCTACTAAAAACATTTATTTAGGGTTAGATATTTTTGTAAATAGCTAAAAAGTTGCTAGTAAGTATCTGTACAAGATTAATTATTACACTTCTGTGAATGTATTCACATGCCCTTATTGTGCAGCAATTACTGAAGAGTAAAGCAGATGCAACTTGAAAAAACTGCTTAAGGGGCCAGCCTCATCAAGTAGAAACTTTACATACATTGATCACCTGTCTGAGAAACAGATTTGCATTAGTAATTTAATCTGTAATCTTTTATCCAGAAGTAGAACTGTAGAGTGTACAAACACAGAAAATCACTCATGGAAAAAATAATAGAAAATCTCATTCCAGAGGAGTGATTGCCCAACAAAAATTAATTCAAGAGTAAAGCTTATAGTATTCAGGTCACAAAGAACCCCAGTATAACAACTAAGGATCTGCACTGGCCAGTTCAGTCCACCATCAGGCCAACATTGAACAAGAGTAGTGTACATAATTTAGCCCCAAGATTAAAACTACTGACATGTGAAGTGAAAAACAATATCTCCTTACAGCAGAGATACCGGGTAAGGGGTGGGGACACATTAAGCAGCAAGGTGGCAGTCGGTTCTTAAGGTGATAGCTAGATGACTGGGTCAGAGAATATTCAAAACAAAAGCCCATTTGAGATGTTCTGCATTGGTTAGTAATGACCAAATGTAGTCCAAGGAAGGACAGTCGGTGAACTGGCAAAAGGTTACCCTTGTCCACTGCTTGACGCACCTGTGATGACCAAATGAGTACCAGAACTGGACCATGGAGCAATGGAAGAAGGTGGCCAATCAAATGAATCATGATTTCTTTTACATCACATGGACAGCCAGGCGAGTCCTGGGGAAGAAATGGCACCAGGATGCGCTATGGGAGGAATGCCAACCGGTGGAGGAAGTGTGATGCCCTGGGCAATGATCTATTGGGAAACCTTGAGTTCTGGGATTCATGCAGAGGTTACTTTGACATGTACCACCCACCTAAACTTTGTTGCAAACCAGGTACATGGCAACGGTACTCACTAAAGGCAGGGGCCTGTTTCAGTAGGATAATGTACCCTGCCACAGTGCAAAAATTGTTCAGGAATGTTTGAGGAAAATGAGAAGGTGTCCTGGAATGCAAATTCCACAGATCTCAGTCTGATCAAGCATCTGTGGGATGTGCCTGACAAACTAGTGTGATCCATAGAGGCCCCACCTTGCAACTGACAGGACTTAAAGGACTAGCTGCTAACTAGCTGGGCTTAACGGACACACTGGCCAAACTTTACAGAGCCATCAGTGAGCTCAAAAACTCACACCTTGATGGACCATTTATTATCACAGGAAATTTCAACCATGCATATCTCTAGTCCTCTGCACCCACCTCGGCTACTCAGGACACATCTCTGTTACTAATTCCAGCATACAGACTGCTCGTGAGACGTTACCAACCAGGAGGTGTACATGGCGTCGGTGACTGGCTATATCAGCAAGTGCACTGATGATCACTACTGTCTCCAAGGACATCTCCAAATTTCCCAAACTGCTGAGAACCCTAGACACCGTGTGCAGGATTTGCAGACCAGCTGGGAGATGTTCTCACAGACACTCTAAGCAGCACCATCGTTCCAACATGCTTCAAAGCCACCACCATCATCCCAGTGCCAAAGACGCCATCAGTGTCCTGCCTCAATGACTATCGTCCCAGTTGCGCTCACACCAATCATCATGTGTTTCGAAAGGCTCGTCATGAGGCACATAAAATCACAGCTGCCTCCCTCTCTAGACCCCGGCAGGTTGCCATTATCATCACCCTTCAGCTGGCCCTCACCCACCTGGACAAAAAGGACACATGAGAATGCTGTTAAAAGACATCAGATCAGCATTCAACACCATCATTCCTCAGCATCTGATAGGGAGGTTGAGGTTGCTGGCTCTGAACACCTCGGCCTGCAACTGGATCCTAGACTTACTGACTCTGGGAGAGCTCAGGGACCCCAGGGCTGTGTGCACAACCCTCTGCTGTTCAAGTTAATGATCCACGACTGTGCAGCAATGCACAGTTCAAACCACACCATCAAGTTTCTTTATGACACAACCATGGTGGGTTTGATCAGCAGGAATGGCAAGGCGGCATACAGAGAGGAGATACAACAGCTAATAGACTGGTGCAGAGCCAACAAACTGTCTCTGAACGTGGACAAAACAAAAGAGATTGTTGTTGACTTCAGGAGGACACAACGTGATCACTCTCCCCTGAACATCAATGGGTCCTCAGTGGAGATCATCAAGAGCACCAAGTTCCTTGGTGTTCACATCACAGAGAAACTCACCTTGACCCTCAACACCAGCTCCATTGCCAAGAAGGTCCAGCAGCATATCTACTTCCTGCAGAGACTGAGGAGAGCACATCCTCACCCAATCCTTACCACATTCTAGAAAGGGACTACAGAGAGCATTTTCTTTTGCTACATTATGGCATGGTATGGAAATTATTAAGATTGTTAGACCCAACAGAAGATAGTAAGAACAGCAGAGAAGATCATCGGCGTCTCTTTTCCCTCTGTTACGAACATTTACACAACAAGCTGCATCGTAAAGCCACCAGCATTGTACATGACCCCACACACTTCTCAGACACCCTCTTCTCCCTCCTTCCATCTGGCAAAAGGTTCCATAGCATATGGGCCTCCACTGCCAGAACGGAAAATAGTTTCTTCCCTCAGACCATCAGACTCCTCAATCAGAACTGAATCAAAACTGTAACGCCCTTCCCCAGCCCCCACACTCACCTGAACTTCTTCCATCTCCTAACACAATGCAAGTACACACTGAACTGTTCTGCAACAAACAACTTACACCCCAACTGCCACTGTCAACATCCCAGCTGGTGGCCTAGTGGTTAGGGCGTCCGCCCTGCGATCAGAAAGTTGTGGGTTCGAATCCCAAAACTGCTAGTGACACCTCTGAGGTACCCTTGAGCAAGGTATCATCCCCACACACTGCACCCCGGGCGCTGGGTTCCTGGCTACCCGCTGCTTCACTTGGATGAATGGGTTAAATGCAGAGAAGAATTTTGTGCTGTTCACACTGTGTGCTATGGTGTGTTCACTTATGACAAAAATGGTCACTTTGCACTTTATTATATATTGAGCATATAATTATATGCACAATTATGTTGACTGTGCTAAACGTTGTCTTGTCCTGTTTTGTTGCTCGTGTTTCTTGCTCTCTTTACACTCTGTATTTCGTCCTGTCTGCACTAGTTTTGTGGTGTTTGTTTTTGCTCTTTTATTGCACAATGGTCTTAGAGGAACATTGTTTCATTTCACTATGTACTGTGTATATGGCTAAAATGACAAATCTACTTGATGTGACTTTAGAGTAAATAGGAGGAGTTAAATTGCTACAGGCTAAAGATAGGCTCCGGGTACCCGCGACCCTAGTGAGGATTAAGTGGTTACAGAAAGTGAATGAATGAATGAATAAAAACTATGAAACATTTAAACAGGGCGGCTTGTGCTGTTCAGTTTCCATACATAGACTGTATATTAAGCAAAGAATATTTTTAATTCCCTGATATTTACCATTGAAGGGCAATTACATGTTACTTTAAGGAATCTTCCCCCTAAATTAATACAATCAGTTGTAATAAGGGTCAGCAGATACTCACTTCTCTCCTGGACCTCCTTGTAGTTGGTCAGTGTATTGCGTTGCGGCAGCCGTACTTTCCCCGCCCTCTCTCCTCCTTCTCTTGTTTCTCACACCAAGACAGACAGCCAGCAGCAATATGGCCAGCCCACCCCCAACCAGCACGAATGCCACTGATGAAGTTTTCATCTTCGTTTCCTCACTGGCTACGTTACTTGAGTTTGTGGCTGACCCGTTTTGAGGCATGTCTAACGGAACCATACTCCAGAGGATCATTACGACTCCAAGGGCCACCAGTCCCACTCCCAGTGCACAGAAGGCATACTGTGAACCTGAGCTGTTTTGTCCACGGCTGGGGGGATGAGAACGGCGACGTCCAGAGCACAATGACTGCCCACTAGAACACATCACTCACACTCCCCTCAGGAGAGGGAAATAAAGCCACACCTGAGGGGACACAAAAGAGAGCAGTGCACTAGTAAGAGAAGCAAATGTAGAGGCAAATGTAGGGGAAAAAAAGGAAACTCTCCAATGGGAATGAAGAACATCCTGGAAGTGACATGGCCTGTCTGGGAATGTGGCCAAAAAACTTGAAAAGAAAGGGTCATCTGTGCCTTTTCATTGTAGACAACATGCCTTTAGTACAGTGTCATACCAGTTCGGAGAAGGACTCAGATAAAAGCGAAGTTTTAACCTAAATAAATAAATAAATAAATATAAGTGTTCATACTGTTCAGTGTGCTGCTCCTCTCCCTCCTCCCGTCATTGCTCTTTCTCTCTCCTTCTATCCTTTTGGTTCGCTTCTTTCTCTCTCCCTCTATTGCTCTCCCTCTCTCTCTCTCTCCCTCTTTCTCTCTCGCCCCCCCTCGTCCCCCCCTCGTCTCTCTCTCTCATCCTGACATTGAGATACAGACATTAGATGCAACACTTCCTTCCTAGTATTCAGTGTTTAAGTGACACATTCAGTTTTTTGTGTTATATGTGCACATTAAAAGTCTCAATCCATTTTCAAATCAAATAAAAAAAAAAAAATCAGATTTAAGGTCTTGCTCAAAATTTGGACATCAAACATGTCTTGGTTGATTGACTATATCTGGGACAAGACATTTAAAGATAAGAAGCTGATGCCATGAAAGCGAGAGCGGCAGCTGAAATGATGCATGAAGGAATAACCCAGAAACAGACAGCAGTTTGAAATGTAGTCCTGTTGTCGAGGGGTGTCGGATTGATACTGATATCGTATCTGTATTGGCATCGATACTAGCACTTAAATATAGTATCAATATTGGCATTAGACAATACCACAATTTCTAATATACATGCAGTAAGAACACACACGCAATGTGCAAAAAAAGCGTAACATCAGATTATCTCCTTATATTGAATGACAATCACCACCTTGTGTGTGCTCAGCTGTGGTCTAATGTAATATTATAACCATATTATCAAGGGAGCAATCATTAAAGGAATATGGAAGGAACACTGATCTCCTGGAGTAACGACAGCCTGATTGATTTATCCTAGGGGTAGCCTTTAGCATATTAGCCCACTATCTGTGCTTCTGTTCCTTCTTACCCTTGTATAGCCACCCCCCTCCAAACTGGCCCAGGGAGACATTTGCCCCAAAAAGGTGTTTCCCTAACCCCACCACACCATTACACTTAGATTTAGAAAGATGCAAAACTATGACCTATGTCGAACAATGTAATTCATGACAAAGATTGATCAGTATAGAAAAAATGCGATCTAATCTCACAAGGCCATTTCACCCACCTCTAAGCTGCTCTTATTCCTGAGTGTATTTAGTGTATTCAGTGTATGAAATAACTTGGTAGTACAAACTTATGACACTGTTCAAACAGATGCGAAAGCCCGAGATCTTGGAGTGTCAGTCATGCGGCTCACAAATGTTGACTTTCTGACACCCGCTCTAAAGCATTGCATTCTGGGGTCTAGGCCATATTCGCTGTTGCCATGACAATCCCACTTCCCACACTCTGGTCTTTTAGCTGGTGTGTGCTGAACAGAGATAGAACTGTTGATGGGGCACCCTCTCAGGTAAAGCCACTTCACATGCAGGCTGTTACACATTCAGCCTACACACAGAAACAAGGACTACTTTTTGATCAGAACAGGAGCTTGCACTATGTTTCCATTACAATTCATAATAAGGGGTTCCAATCCCGGTCCTGCAATTTGTTTTTTCTTTATTCTACACATCCGACCCAGCCCACAAGGTACCTGGTAATTAGTTAAGGAGCTCAATTAGGTTGGCTAGATGGGACTATAAACAACAACAAAAAACAATGCACAATGTGAGATGGGCAGAACAGGGACTTTGAGCTCCCACACCTACTTAAACATCAAATTCAATGACTTTCCAGGAGGTCCAGTTTCCTCAAATTCAACCGAACATCACCGCTTCAGAATGGATAAAGGTCAAATACTGTCACAACACTGATCGCTTGTTAGCTTTCTTGCTTGCCACTGTTTACCCTGCATCATTAAACTTCAATAACTCTTGCACACACATGACCACTGCACTTTCCTGGGGAACCACTGTGAACCATTTAACAGATATTTCAACTTAAAACCAAAATCTGAATATTACTAGATTAGCCCGTTGGCCTGTTAGTAGTCTCCCAATCTGACTGTCAAACAAAATGTGGATCTTCAGTAAGATTCGGAGCCATTTACTACACTCATGCAGGATGAAACACGACCGAACATGATCAAGTCCTCCATGTGGTGTTGTAGCTAGAAATGTTTGGTCAGACATTTTCATATGCCTGTATCTTTACAACAGTAATGCTTGGGCACCTGGGGGAAAAACAAAACAAAATGAAAATAAAAGTCTTTGGCCCAATTCTTAGTATGTATTACAAAGTAAAGTAAGTGTGAACAATGTGAAATTCTTTCTCTGTATTGAACCCATTCACCAAGTGAAGCAGTGGGCTGCCACCAACGGGAGCGCCCGGGGAGCAGCGTGTGGGGAGGAAACCTTGCTCAAGGGTACCTCAGTGGTGCCACTAGCAGTCCGGGGATTCGAACCCACAACCTTCTGATCGCAGGGGCAACTCCCTAACCATGAGCTGCTCAAAGGGAACATAGAACTTTCAAATGACTCAATGAAAGGTGAGTCATTTTAATTTTACAACCCCTTGAGATTCTGTGTCTGTAGCAGGACCACAGATACCAAAATTAATCATGTTTGGTGACCTGTAGTGCACACCTCTTGATAGATTAGAAAAGGATACCTAGTGCAGTTATAGGGTGTGGAGTAATAAATACATGCCAAACAAGTTTGGTGACCATACTTACAATACTGACAGAGATACAACCTTTGGAATACTGGTTAAAATTGAATAGGGACATATGTTAAGAGTTTATTATCTTAACGTGTGTACATGCTACAAGCTTAACAATTACATTTTTAGAATTAGGCCAAAGGCTTGTATTGCCACAATTGTTTTCAGGCACCTAGGTGATACTGTTGCAAAGATACTGAAAATGGCCAAACAAGTGTTTTTGCGAACGGGAAAGAAAAAATCATCATTAAATTTCAAACTATGTGAGCAAGGCCAGATACATTTGGGATCTTTCTAATAACGGCCCAGGGGCAAAAAAAGATCACAAAATGGTTCAATTCTGAGATGGTCACACGTGGACAATACCAAATATTTGTTGAGTTGAGCCAGAACGACCCAGCTGAAACTTGTTTGACTAAAATGCAGTATTAAATGTCATACTGCTTTAAGCAACGTTCACACTATAACAGAAAACAAGTGTTACACTGTGTATAGCAGCAAGATTAGACCACTTTGGCAGCAAACAGTCATCAGAGGAAACTTTCAACTGATCATTGGGTCATTCCTTACCAACTCGCCTAGGACCACCCATTAAAAATGTAAAAATATCTATTGAATTCATAACTACTCCTAAGACAGTTTTAGTTATGATTTAAGTTTCACCTTCTGAAATAAAATTTCACACTTTTTACATCTTTGTTTCATCTTTTCTGTGCTTGATGTGCAAGCCACAGTTTAAACCAGAGTTACAACCACATGCTGTAAGCAGATAGGGGATCAAACACAAAACAGGGAAATGTGTCAATGGGCCTGGAAGTGTTAACTATTAACTAAATGCAATAAATGAGCAGATCAACTGAAAGGCATCATTGAAGAGGGGCAAAATTCTAACCAATCAAGTATGCAGGTAAACAGTAAAGTCTACTGAACATTTGCAACATCTATTCATTTACGTGTTTTCATTTAGGTGTTACTGAATTAAATATTATAAATTAAATTAATAAAAATAAATACTTTTTTACCCAAACATATAATACCTCTTTGCAACCACATGAAAGTGAAAAGTAGTGAAGATAATTTCTGAAAATGAAAGATTCTTTGTTCCATCACGTCTAGAAGCGATTTGAGCCTGGATTAGAAGAACGAGTGCCACGCATCTTTCTAGATATAACTTCTGAGATAAAAAACCTACTTTAAGACTTACTGTACAATTTGTGTGAATAAACATTCTCAAAATCTATTCAAATGACTAATGAAACTGTTGTATAATTGCAACCATACACTTGAGGTTGTGCTATAGCTTGGGATACTGGCATTGGTGGCCCTATGGCTGCAGCAAGACAGTCCCAATATTTATAGCACAGCACCCCCTCTAATGTATTTCTGTGGAAATAAAATATCTGAGCTTATCAAGAACACTAACCAACTTCGTGTTCATTTAGAGGGCGCAATCAGTCCATTTTAATTGAATATAGTGCTATGCAGTTAAATATTTAATAAAAAACCAATATATTCACAGTTGTTGGAAATATTTTGAAACTTCCTTTGTCTGTTCTAGCTCATCAAACCACAAAAACATTTTGATTCCTTTCACGTATCATGACATTTTTGTGCAGTAATGTTACTATTTTTTCCCCCAATTATCCACCCCAGTTTCCAGGCTATATACACCTCTGAGGAGACAGATTTACTCTACGATGGAAACCAAACACTTGTGCATCCAATCACAAGCATCACCAGTGTATGCCGCACACAGTGCAATTATTTCTCCAAATAGAAATTATTTAAAAAAAAAAAAAAAAAAAAAACCTTCACCAAAAAAACTTATTTTACCTTCTTTGCTTCCGCTCCAATTTGTTCCATATTCACAATAAACCATTTCTCTTTTATGGTGCAGGAAGAGTGCAGGGAGACCACAGATGCCTTATTATCCCCTGCACTTCCTGTGGTGTACTGCACTCTGTCAGACTGAATGGATCACAAGAACATTACAGAGTGTCAGTGAGGCAGTGACGTTTTCCTCATAATTAATGCTAGATATTTCTAGTAAATGGTCAGCTACTTGTTGTACGGGCATATACAAATATATGTAGTTACTTTAACACTTCTGCCATTTTTCTTCAGAGTAATACTAAAACACTATCCACCCCAGTCTGAGAAGTGGTCCTGGTTCTGATTCAGAACTTAGAGGGCCAAATTCTTTCACTTAAATCGAAGATACAGGATTCCAACAAAAATACATCTCACCTGCCTCTCATAAAGCAGGTTTAGGCAAGGTTTCTGACCACATTTCAGCTTCACAAAACAAACACTGCACTCAAATGACTTCCTCTGTTCCAGGTTTAGGCAGTAAAGCTATGATTAATCCTCAGATGGAGACATATGAAAGTGTAACATTTTGAGTCAATCATATGAAACATGAGGATGGGTTGCCACTATATTAATAATGGCTTTATTTATTAATATTGCTGCAATATGATTTGCTTCTTTGGCTAAAGAATGGTATTCCACCTCTAACAAATTAGAATACATACAAACAATACTGTGATTGTGCAGGAGGGTGTCAGCATAACGAATTGCAAATCTTTCCCAGAGGAAGCCCAGTATTTACAGCAACCATCCAACGCCTAGTTTGACTAATCAGTCCTTTTTTGACTATCGAAAGGGCTGTGCTGCTGTTGGAATAGAACAAATCTATGCAATTGCTGTAGCTTTATTAAGGACAGGAGGAACCAACCTCGGCTCTTCTGACATTCTTCTAATCAACATATCAATAACTTCACTGAAAGCAAAGCTTTTCCTTTTCACTGTATTTGTTTATTGAAAGATGAAGAATGAGTGGAAGTTTTTGCTGATTGTTGAGTTTTATCTTCTTTATTTTGTACTTTTTTGGGGGTAAAAGCTTTTTAACTTCATGCACTATGGATTTGTGTGTTTGCTCTGGTCTCTCTACTGGTTTTTGCATTGTTTACAACGGATGTCCAGGGATCTTGTACACAGTCATGGCCCCATTGTTTACACCAGGGATCAGCTGACAGTGCTCCATAATGTTTCGGTGCTGCCCAGGGAGAGATGTTACAAACCCATCCTCCCCTCGATCATCATGTGCAAAAAGAGATCTCTCCGCAATAAGATATACGTGTTAGCGGCGCTGACCCGGCACCAGAGGGACTACAGAGAGTGCAGCATTATGCTATTTATGGAGACATGGCCAACTTATCATGCAATCTCATGGTCTTTTTGTCTTTTTACTATGATAGAAAACTCAACACTGATTACCACTGTTTAACCCCTGAGGGACTACTGATTAATACTGTTCCATTTCTGATTCAATAATACTCTCAGTTCAATTTCAATCATGCTTTTACAGTGTCAAATCTGCACACAGACACACTTCACTAAAAATGTCATGTCGGTGCCTCCAAGACATCAAGGCCTACTTCCATCAGCTCTTTACATCAATAATGTTGCATCAGCCCGGTCACTAGGATGGTATAAAAAACAAACCAAAAAAACAAATACACTTCTCCAGAAGATGTTGGGGATGAGGCACAGGTCTTGTATCTCAGCTTAATGTTCTCTCTTTTCCCTTCGGAGCACCATCTCTAAAGAAAATCTCCAACATATTTCTAAATAGCAGTTCCAGAGTGCCTGACTCCAAGTGGCCGCTTGCCCTGTGAAGTACCACCATGCTAACCCTAGCCACAAGCGCTGCATTGGATGGTTTCCAGATGATGTGGGCAGACAGGGCAAAGGGAAGTGGTAAGATGAAGGGGAAGGGCTTGCAGTATTTGTTAACGACAAATGGTGTAACTCTACGCACATCACTGTTAAACATCAATCATGAATTATGCTTCTCTGTCCTCCACTCTGAAGCCCCATATGGAAAAGTTCTGGCTCCCTTTCTCTTCAGTTTCAATACTGCAGACTTTGAGAATGACTTACTTTTGCCATTTGCAATTTCCCTGATGACTCCATAACTGTAATCACAGAGGGGGACAACAGGGAGTACACAAAACTGACCCAGAGTTTTGAGAATTGCAGAAATGCAGAAAACCGAAAAGCTGGTGGTGGACTTCTGTAGGTGCAAACACTCTCCTATTCCAGTGAACATCCAGGGAAAGGACACCAAGATGGTACTTAGGTCTTTTGGAGTGCCGGAGCCTGTGGACCTTTTTGACCCTGTAGTGGAATCAACCATCTTCTATAGAATAGGTTTGCTGGGGCAGCAGCATCCCACTACTGACAGAAAGAGACTCAACAAACTGGTCCTGGGATGCCCAAGGTGTGGGATATACTAGGCAGCAAATGAACTCCCAGTTCTTGATGTTGATGTGTTGGAAGCAGGAAAAGTGGGCAAGCATAAGGATAGAGAGATTCTGAAAAGGGGCAAGTTATGATGGCTAGACAAGTGTCTCCAACACAGGTCTTGTGGGGTGATCCCCGTATACAGTGGTTAGTATCTACCAAAGTGGTCCAAGGAACCAGCAACAGGGTCATAGATACACCAGGCTCATTGATGCACATGGGGAGTGAACGCTAGTCCATTTAGTCCAGTCCCACAGAAGAGACACTGTAGCGCAACTTGCTGAAAAAGTTAATGTTAGCCATGATAGACAGCTGTCAGAACACACAGTGCATTGGAGCTTGCTGCATATGCAGATGCACAGCCGCAGACCGGTCAGAGTACCCATGCTGACCCCTGTCCACCGTCACATTTTTTACATCACAACATGTGGACAGCTGGGTATTCACTAATGTCAGTGGCCTCTTCCTCCAGTAGTAAAAAATTCTCCAGATATCAATCCAATTGAGCAACTGTGGGATTGTGCTGGACAGTCTACTCCGATTCTTTGAGGCCCTGTCTTGCAACTTACAGGACATTCCTTAATGAGTCAGAGCTGTCTTTATGGCACGAGTTGAACCTACATAAGATCAGGCAGGTGGTTTTAATGTTATGTCTGATCAGTGAAAGTAGTCTCACAATTTTCATGACTGCCTAAAGCTTTCGCACAGTGCTTTATGCACCTCATCCCACAGACAACAGTGAGAACATTTAGGGTTATGCTGTATGGTATAATAAGCCTGAATTTAAGAGGTAATGATAAATCTTGATTGAGATTTAATGAATGAACAAACAAATGAATATATATCACCAAGGGTCATTGAGATGGTCAATGAGTACACCAGAGTTAAAAAAAAAGAACAAATAAACTGCTTAAATATATACAAACTATGGTAAACAACCATTCGACTAATAAAAGTTAAATCAGTAGTTTACAGCTTTAAATGTGGGTCAGGCAATCATATTTAATATCATGAATAATCATCAATTAAAAGCTTACAGATGTTAAAACACACCAGAAATGCAGCTATTACACGTAGCAAAGAAGGCAGGCAGCAAAGAGACCACAAATGGCATTTTTTCTGTAATGTTAACGCTGGAAGATTTTTAGAACCAGCTTTAAATACTCACTCGCCTACTGACACTGATAAATGGATATTGGCCACAGTTCCCATATCAGTGTATTCCTAACATGGACAACAACAAATCTTGAAGATGAGAACGTGAAATGAGATTTCAGTTGGACATTTGTTAAAATAGGAAAAGTACGCTGCCTGAAAGAAAATGACCAATAAAATGTATTCATTTGAAGATGACAGCACAGTTCTCACATCCTATTGTAGCAAAACCTGAAGGCAGTAATTTTTAAAACAGAATAAAAAGCCACAGTCATCAGTAATTAGCAATAACAATTCAATGTAAGATCATACTTTTTCCTTGAAACCGATTTCAAATATAAAAAAGGAGTATAAATGATATAAAGTTGTTGTTATATATGTATACATGGTTTCACGAACATATATATATATATATATTACACACAACATGCATATATACAAATATATGCATTCTTCCTCCTACGCAATATCAATCGTCTCCGCCCCTCCCTTACTGCCCAGACTACTGCTATTCTTGTCCACAGTCTTGTCACTTCTCGCCTAGATTAATGTAACTCCCTTCTTTTTGGTCTCCCTCAAAAATCTCTACATAAGCTTCAATTGGTTCAGAATTCAGCCGCCCGCATCATTATCAGATCCCACCACGTCACTC
>JBBPCZ010021814.1:0-14354 GCA_037974445.1 Brycinus macrolepidotus
TCCAACATCAGTGCCTGACCTCATAAATGCTCTACAGAATGAATGGACACAAATTCCCACAGAAACACTCCAAAATACCTATAGCTGCAAAGGGGGACCAACTCCATATTAAATTCTATGAATTTGAATGCAATGTCATTAAAGTCCCTGTTGGTGTAATGGTCAGGCGTCCCAGTACTTTTGTCCATATAGAGCATCTTGACCACGCTGTTGTTTTGTGAGCCAGGTTTTCTGGCCTACTAAAAGTGACCACACCCTTCAAACTTCAACAGTACCACCAGACCTGTGGTGATTCTGAGATGAACATTCTTTTGGGAGTCAGGTAGAGCAGTTTCCTCCAAACCAATGTAGAAACCTTACAGAGACAGTATTCACAGGGTCACCGAATCACTGGATTAGAACCTGTATGATTGAGAATTATCATCTGAAAAGGAATCCAACATAGATATTAAAATATAGATACTGCATTTGCAATTTGATGTTCGCTTGTGTGGTCACCATGTTAGGGTGGTCAACAGTCAAGGGTCACAGCGAGTAGGCCGCTTGGAAATCTCCATAGGCATGTGCGGTATTTGGATGTACAAACAGACAAAACCTTTAAAACGGGCTGAGTGACTCTTTTGTTGTAGTTTACTGTTATGTAAATTAATGAATAAATGTTTGTTTGTTTGTGTCTCGAAATGAACTTCTCTTAACTGGAGTATGGGCAAAAAATAGTCTTATTTTATTGATTAATTGATTTAATTATTAATAAAATAACAGGGAACCAGGCAGATTTGTAACAATATTTTTGGAGAAACTTACAAAAGTTCAAATTTTACGCTTGATGTTGCCTGTTCATAGATCGGAGCCTTCGTGTCCTGGAGCAAGTTGTGGCTATTGAGAAGGTTAATTCAATTCCAAGTAACTAGTATCATGTTAAATTTCACGTGTTTACAACAAACCAAATTTTATGAAGATTTTTTTCAGAATTAAGGGAGTTACAGTTCATTTTGTTGACATTGTCTTAATGGAAAGCATCTAAAACTTCATTCGCGCATGTTCTACTGTACATTATGCTCATTATATTTAGCCTACAATCACATAAGTTCCCTTTATCAAATAGAATCAAGTAAGTTCCCATTATCAAATGCAAAATCATCTGAACCATGAAGACATCACATGTGCTTTATAGACTTTTTCCTCACCTTTTAGGCTAATTCTGTTCTGGTGAGACCACAACACACCATTATCTGTGCTAACCTGATTGAATTAGTTCTGCTTCGCTTCCACAGAACATGGGCATGATAAAGTCTGACTATATGAAACCCATAGTTTCCTTTGAGGAAAAAAAAAAAACCACACAGCAGGATAATAATGGAATTCTGATTTTTTGTTTTATTTCAGAAAAAAATATTTTAGTCCATTCCACCATTTTAAAAACAATGAAACGTGAGCATGAAACAAGTTTTAACATAAAACATGTCAATAGCCCTCGAGGGCCAATCTACTGCCATTAAGGACCGAGAAGCCCTTCTTTACCATAGTAAACATATGAAATCCTTATGGATACTTAGTATGCATGCAATCATGTTATTTGATAACAATTTGGACAGTGTGGTTCACTGACCAGATCAAGCAAGCAAAAGGCAAAATAAAATAAAATGTTATTCGAATATTGAGCACTGCTTCTTTTTCTCCTTTCATTGTGCTTTTAAAGCCAGCGTAAGAATCTAATAAATAGTTCACAATGGTTCACTGAATAAATATAAACCTGAAAACAGAGGCATAATTCATTTTAAAGAATGCGCAGCAACACCAGTGTGTGGTTAAATGAGACAGCAGAAATATGCTAAAGGCGAGTAACTTCAAAGTAGTTCTCTGAAGTCCAGCTGATGAGCTGAAGGTTCTTCGGGTCGACGATAACTCTCATCACAGTAGGTTGACTTAGAAAGATCACTCTGACTAAATTAATAGCCTGACTTGAACCCTCATTACAAGTCATGGTCTGCTTGCCCTCTACGACAGTCAACCATTCAGGGTAGTCACTACTCTGCCGCATAACAGAGACATTCAAATAGCAAAGCGAGCGTTTACCATTGACGTCCACACAAGGACACTCTTTTTGAGGTACACGGTAAGACATCCTCAAATTGACGAGGTAAAAGCCTCCGGTACGGGTAAAAACACAGGTGCCATTGTCAACTAGTTTGATCTTAGAAGGTTGCTGTAGGTTATTCCAGCCAAGGACATGGTCGGCGTCCTTAGAGGCACTGAGATTTTCATAACGAGCTGTAAACACAATCAAGAGATGACAGTACAAATTAGATTTATAGGTCAGACTTGATTCACACACACACATTCAAATACACACATGCCCTTCAGTTTTAGTCTCTGCGCACAAGCAGACACACGATCTATAATTTTATGTGTCTAAAGACTGGTAGTTAAATACTGTTAATGATACATGCACTACGTATACACACTATATGACCAAAAGTATCAAGAGTGCACGTCTTGGTGAATTCAGCTAATTTACGGTGCACCAAAAGTCAGCTTTATCTTCATTAAAAAAAAAGGAATGACCAATAGAGTGGGGATCTCATCAGAAGCTCCATATGAGTCAGAGGTCACCATGCCCAAAAGGCAAACACTGGCTGCCCATTGGGCTGTGGAGCAGAGGAACTTTGGACTGACGGACCTCCATCAGTTACCTTTAGCATGAGTTGGAGTGATGTGATCCACAACTAATTGTCCAACATCACTACCAGCCATTACCAACGCTCTTGTGGCAGCAACCAAATCCTCACAGCATTGTTCCAATATCTAGTGTATAGTGCATACCAAATAAGTAGAGACTGCTACTGCAGCAAAGAGCAGGCCCCTAATAGCCTTGACATACGTGAGATGAGCAGGCGTCCACAAACTTTTGGCCATATAGTACACTGGGAGTCCAGTGCAAAGGTGTAAAGGTGTGACTGGATGAAGTTACATACCCCGCAGATGTACGGAGTGCACGCTGCATCTCTTCTTCTTCACCTTGATCATACCTGCTGTATAAAAGAAGGCAAATATTTTTTTTAATGGATGGATAGCCGGATGAACTGCGGAGTGACTGCTTATACCACTTACTGCTTATGAATATTAACATAACCTGTCAGCTGTGTGTGGTGTGTGAGGTGAAGTATTATTTGTATGGACTGAATGATCCACTGAGAGACAGATGGTAAGACTGGTGGGAAAGAAACGACAAACTCACCCGTTTGTGCCTCTACCTGCCCCTTGCTAGCATCCTAGAAAAAACAGGAGTCAGAAATAAGTGTGGAACAAAGTCAAGACTCAAGATTCTTAGTCACATACATAGTCATACAACATACAGTGAAAAGTGCCCCTGATGTGACCGTCAAGACATAATTTAAACTCAGAGTCAAAGTTTTACAAGAACAACCTATAGTGAAATGTGCCCCTTAGGTGACATTATTTAAACTCAGTTAAAGAGTCAAATACATAGTTTTCAACATGTAGTGAAATGTGACTCTCAAAACACAATTAAAACTTAATTAAAGGACAAATACATAGTTTTACAACATGTACTGAAATGTGCCCCTGAGGTGACATCATTTAAACTCAGTTAAAGAGTCAAATACATAGTTTTCAACATGTAGTGAAATGTGTCCCTCAGGTGACCTGCAAGACAATTTAAACTCAATGAAAGAGTCTGTAACTGACACTCATGCACTCCTAATCTAAACACAACCTGAAGAAGACATAAATGACCCTCAAAACATAATTTAAATGATAGTAAAGAGTCTGTAACTGACACTCATGCACTGGTAATCTAAACACAACCTGAAGAAGACATAAATGAACCTCAAAACATAATTTAAATGATAGTAAAGAGTCTGTAACTGACACTCATAAACACAACGTGTAGGAGATATAAAGACCCTATTCCTCCACAGGGAGTTGGTGAGGGGGACTGACCTCGGAGCTCTGTGCTGAAACCTGGAGCAGAAGGAAGGTGGCGAAGATCATGAGGAGCAGCAGTCCAGCTGAGCTCCTCTCGTGGCGCCTCATGAGCCCGTGGGCCGTTCCCCTCCTCTCCTGACCTGCAGCGTTATTTCTCTCCATCTCTCAGACTCGTCCGAGCAGCTGTCTGTTAGGGTCGTCCAGCCGGCTGCCTTTTATTGCCCTCCGGTCGAGTAAATATTTATAAAGCACGGGACTCCTGGACCGCCCCGTCCATCTCTCCCAGCTTGTTTCCACAAGCCCCGCCCCCTGCGCGCCGATTGGTCGGTTGGCTGGTAGGTTTTTTTGCGTGTTTTTTTTTTTCTTTTTAACAATCCCACTTAGAACACGTCAGTGTTTTTTTGGTTGTTGTTGTTTTTTTAAACAATCCCACTTTACAATAAAGCAAAGTAAAGCGGCCCTTTATAGTCACACATGAACACACCACACAGTGTGAAATTCTTTCTCTGCATTTAACCCATTCACCAAGTCAGGCAGTGGGGAGCAGTGTGTGGGGATGGTACCTTGCTCAAGGGTGCCTCAGTGGTGCCACTAGCAGTCCTGGCATTTGAACCCACAACCTTCTGATCACAGGGGCAACTCCCTAACCACCAGGCCACCAGCTAGTGGTTCGTCAGTGTAGAAGATCAGTTGCACACATAGTCGACAATGATAAGCAAAAAAAAAAAAAAAAACGTTTTCCAACAAACCTACCTATGGGTTTCAATGAGATAATAGCAGAAACATTGTTTTATTAAGAATTCATAAGAGACTCTATAAATGAATTAAAATAGAATTTAGAAACCGCCCGTGTCTTGTGTAAATGGTATTCCCCACAAAAGAGACCACCAGTCAGTCTGACGCTGCAGAGGCGTATGTAGAGACATAACATTGAAAATATGTGACACAGTGTTTGTTTTGGACAAAATGGACTACATTTTTGTGTAACCAGGGGCTCCTTCCAATAGCAGGTCCCAGGTCTCTTAAGGAGGCAGTCAACGCCTTTATTTGACAAAACTGAGTGAATGAAAACATGTTGTTAAAATAGAGGCAGATTTGATAAACAGCTAAGCTCCTGAGTTTCATTATCAAAATAACCGTAGAGTATTTCTGCCTGAAAAACAAGCAATAATGCTGCAATTAGTTCAATTCAGCAATTAAAGTGCATTAAGAAGCACATTAGTGGTTCATGCACATTTGGAAAGCGTATAATTACAGGAAATATTCTTCTTCTTCTTATTATTATTATTACTAATAGTAGTAGTAGTGGTAAAAGTAGTAGTAGTAGTAGTAGTAGTAATAACAGTATTAGTTGTAGCAGTATTAGTAGTAGTGGTAATAGTAGTAGTAGTAGTAGTAGTGGAATTAATAATAGTAGTAGCAGTATTATTATTATTATTATTAGTAGTAGTAGCGGTAGTAGTAGAAGTAGTATTAGTAGGAGTAGTAATAGTAGTAGAAGAAGTTGTTGTAGTATTTTACAGATTTGAATGCGTTATTAGAAATGCAAGCACTGTTTTACCCTTTGCTGCAAAAAAAAAAGGAGAAGAAAAACAAAAAACTTCCCCATCTTCCCTAACTTCCCTTATTAACATGTAATCCAGGATCAGGTTTAATCTGTGTCCGGAAAACTGGCAACTAAAGTGTAACTGAGCTGTTCTCAGTCCTGATCCTGGAGTATTTCCCCTCTCCAGGTGTTCTGGCGATGTGGAGGCCAGAAGCAGGACTGAGAACTGATAGATGTATCTTTCTAACCCTGGTGACCCGCAGCGCTCTTCCCTTCCCCAACCTTAATTTGATCCATAATCAGCTGCCTGGAGTGGCAGAGCAGCTTCTGGTCCCATTAACACGAGCACAGGAGTCTCTACAACCACGAGCCCAATGGATTAGTTTAGAGGTTTTACATTCCAAACTCCAGCACTGACTGAGTTTAGACTGGGCACAGTTTATCTTCTGTCTCTCTCTAAAAAAAAAAAACTGACCTAACCAAATAAAGTCTCACATGTTAGCATTTGTATCAAAAACACAACGAGGGTTTTATGGAAACCTGCGATTTTCTTTATCCTTATCAGTGGCGTATCAGAAAACGAAATATGGTACAGAATTCAAATATGTCTATGGTAATCATTTCGATTAAAGATAGCAGGTGGAATGACATATTTGCATTTTGTGTTGACCTAATGTGTACATGAGAGTTTCTAGTAAAAGTGAAAATAATAATAAAAATAAAAATAATAATAAGTAATAATAAAACAACCTCTCAGAAGCTTCAAACTTTTAATCTGAGGGTCCAGGGTTCATGCCCCTGCACAGGCTATTCCACAAAATGTTTGTTTGGGACAGGTGGTGGCCTGGTGGTCGTGGGCTTGAATCCCAGGACTGCCAGTGGCACCACTGACATACCCTTGAGCAAGGTACTGTCCCCACACACTGCTCCCAGGAGGCTGCACTGGTGGCTGCTCACTGCTTCACTTGGTGAATGGGTTAGATGCGGAGAAAGAATTTCACACTGTTCACACTGTGTACCATGCTGTGGTTTGTTCACGCATGACCACTTTGCTTTAACTACTGTCGTATCTGCAAATAATTTAATTTCTTCTTCGTGACTAGATAATGTTAAACTCTATAAACGAGATTCCTCCCGGAAGAGTTGACTGACAGCTCTGAGATACATGAAGAGAGATCCTCTAACGTTAGTGGAGATGTTAATCTACCACTGTAGGTGGTAGTAGTCTAGTGGGTAAAACACTTGCCTGGGAACCCAATGACCACAAAGTTGCAGGTTCAAACCCCCACTTTCTACCACTGTGTCCTTGAGCAAGACGCTTAACCCTCAGTTGCTCCAGGGGGACTGTCCCTGTGACTGATAATTGTAAGTTGCTCTGGATAAGGGCATCTGCCAAATGCTGTAAGTGTATAATTGAATGTAAATCCTGTTTGGCATTGGAGGGAAGTGTAAGTGCTCAGCCAATCAAATCAGACCTGCTGAGTTTTAAGCCAATAATATCTGACCTTGATGTCAGTGAAACTTGTCTGTGTTTATGACAGTGTCAGGATCATAGCCTACATCAAGCCATTAACATAAAAAAATTGACAAAACAGCGTGAAGAAATAATACACTGAAATGATCATTTGCAAACTACAAACTACCTTCTGTTTAGTCCTGCCTCATGACTTGACTCGCCGTCATTGACTCAGACTCAAGTCGCAAATTTGAGGACTTGAGACTTCGTCAGCTAACATTGATAAAAGACTTGACTTGACTTTGACTTGTTACTCGTTGTTAACATTGCTGTGAAAATGAAAAACCAAGGGAAATTGGTAGCACTGGTGGTGGGGGGTATTTTGTGAGGTTGTAGTTTATGTTAAGTATCATTTTTTTACTTTCCATCATGATTTGTTTAGGTTTGGCTACACTTTATGCATTTCTCTGATTGACAACATGATGTTGTTTTATATTCAGATTTAACTTATTCCAAACTACCACTTATGTCAATAGTTTTTCACTCAGCTGCGTGACTTATAGATATTATACCAAGCATTTCCGGATGTAGCATAGTCTATTCCTATTGTGGTTGTTTTCTTTCTACAGATTTTTTATTTAGATATTATTAAGACTTATTTTATTTTATATTGTTCTTGTGTCTCTGTGTCTTTGTGAGTTGTGGCAGTCATCACATAAGCAATTTCCTCCAGGATCAATAAAGTTTTCTGATTGTGATTGTGATTGTGATTCTGATGAGTACAGCTTGTACCTTTATAGCAAAAGTAAAGAGAGAGCGATTTTGGCCATGTCTTATTTACAGGACTGCAACCTGTTTTTAAAGAAGGCAGAGGATTTTTTAAATGGGCCTGAGAAACGTGTCCTTCCTTTGCCTGAATTCTGCTGATGCACTAATGGATTCTTCTCAACCCAGATAACACAATCACTATGTGCTCACTCACACACCCTTACTGAGATCATCGAAAACTGAGGCTGGATGACATGGAGCCTTTAGTGAGTCCATCGTCATCCATACTTTTGGGTGGATGACGGCACAAGAGTAGGTCAGATGACGGATGACGCCTGTGAGAACTTGAGCAACTCACTCCCTGAAGGTTAGGGCCTTCTATGCCTTCAGAGAAGGCCTAATGATTTTGAAACAAAAGAATACATTTCTGTTATTATTAGTTATTTAGTAAACTCAACACATATTGCAGTAATGCCTGTATTAAATGTTATAACTCTTTCATTATTAAGATTTGGTTGGAAAAAAGGGCTACATTCTTAAAATGCCCAACGGAACATGATCCAATCCAGATTTTTTTCATTGTGAAATCTAGTTAGATCTAGTTACGTGAGCTCTCCCTTTGGTTAGGCTTGGATTCTTACCCTATCAGACTATTCACAGCATAATGGGGACTGACACTGGATTCAACCAATCATGTTTTGATTTTTGATGGATGGAACCAATCATGAGGGAAAAATGTCACTCTGGGCCTTCTTGAAGTCAGCAGTTGTGTCCAAATAATTGAATAAAACTTCCTTACCCATCAACTTTCCTTCATTTTGACTGATTTCATGAATTTGACTGGATTTCATGAAGGACACAGGCAGATTCTGTTGTTATGGGTCACATCAGTGTAAGCATTAAAAATATTAGTCCAGAAAGTATTAACACGTGTGTAGGACCAGAACATATTAAATTATTAAATTCGCTGGGTGACAGGATGGGTCTGTGTTTGGTTATATTTAGCCAATATTACATTGGAAAGGTGAACTAAATGAGCTAAATGAGCCAAATGATGGCATGAAAAATGATGATCACATCTGCCTGTATTGTCTTTCCTCAAGTCTGAGAGGCTCACAAACATTATGTGTAGAAGAAAGTATGTAAACATCCCAGAAAAAAGGGTACCAAAAGGTTCTTTGAATGACACCAAGAACCATTTGAGAAGAACGTTTTTTGGTTCCATAAAGAACCCTGTTGGAAAAAGAGATTGTAAGTGTGAACAATATTTGAAAGGTTTAAGGGAATCTTTACATTTCTAGGATCTTTAAATAACGTCCTTCACACTCACATTTACTCACTAATATAAACAGTTCTCTTAAGAACCATCCATTCCGCGTATCCACTCTCAAACAGTTTAATTATTGTTGCGCAGTCTCTTCTTTAGACCAAATATTTACTAACAGCAAGGACTCAGCCAAACTAGTGACGCAATTCTATGCAGTGCTGTCTGGAATAGTAAAAGGATACAGCTAAAATATGTCTAAAATTGATGTACCACTATTAAAGCAAAATAACTACAATTTAAGATCAATTACAGACTATATAACACCCTCGTGAGATGGCATAAAATGAACCCAGACCAGTCAATGTTTTGTAAAGTGCAAAACTGAGGAAAGTACATCCCAGTACTGTTTACTGGACTGTGTACACATTCACAAACTCTTGATGACAAACCTTAAAGAGATCCAGAACATAATGTCAAACAGTGACCATTGGTCCTTTATTATGTATTTTTTGTGCTGATAATCCCCCTATATTCCCCCAAATCTGCTAAAGCTCTTGAGAAGTCTTCTCGTATGTGCTAAGAGATGTAATTTATTTAAAAGGGTGTCAGGAGAACCCCCTAGTATCTCACAACGGATAAGTAGCGTGTTGGAGTTTAGGCCTCTTGAAGCTTTTAGCTTTTACTTGAGAGGGGAACCTTATCAGTTCTGCAAAATCTGGAGTCCATTTACAACCTACTTAGGACCTGATTGTCTTCAAACAATAACTCTGTGGCTTGGCATGGAGACAGTAGATTTACCGGTGATATACTGTGTCTGTACATTCCTGTTTCACATTTAGTATACAGCGCCCTCCACAATTATTGGCACCCCTGATAAAGACTTATAAAAAGCCTTAAAATAAATTCATTTTTAATTGCACTAGCATGTTCTCGCACTGAAACCTAACTAAAAAACTAACGTTTAACTCAAGTATTTTTTTTAATCCGTCATTGAGAAATAATTATTTTTAACAAAATCACCTGTGCCACAATTATTGGCACCTCGAACAATTCCTATAAAATAACTAAGACTAAAGATTTTTTTGTAATTTATACTTTACTTTTGCAAGTTGATCAGAGTGTCTAGGAACTTTTAATTAGTAATCCATGACTTCCTGTGTTTCTGGGGTCTAAATATGATGTGCACAGAGGCCCATTTCTCTTAACCACTCTTCAAAATGGGAAGGACAGGAAAGCAAGCCATTCATGTGTGTTGATCTTCATAAGTTAGGAAATGGCTACAAGAAACCATCAACTCAATTAAACTTGCCCATATCCACAGTCAGAGCAATACTTAAAAAGTTTAAAACAACTGGAACTGTGACAAACAAGGCTGGATGAGGACCCAAGTTTAGCTTGCCACCATGCACAGTGAAGAAAAACAGGTAAAAAAATTCTCTAAAGCTCACTTTTAGAGAACTGCAGCAAAGAGTGATCAAGTCACCAAGTCTCCATAACAACCATTAGACACTATCTACATGCCAACAAGTTGTTTGGGAGGCATGCCAGGAAAAAGCCTTTTCTGTACTACAATCACAAATGTAAGTGGGTGGAGTTTGCTAAACACTACTGGGACTTGGTCAGATGAGACTAAAATGGTGGAGGATCTGTGATGCTGTGGGGCTGTTTCTTTTCCAATGGCACTGGGAACCTTTTCAGAGTGCATGGCATCATGAACTCTTTGAAATACCAGGACAGTTTAAATAAAAATCTGGTGGCCTCGGTCAGAAAACTGAAAAGGGTCATCATTGGGTCTTTCAGCACTATAATGATCCAAAACACAAGGCTAAATCAACACAGAAATGGTACATCAGACACAAAACCAACCTTCTTCCATGGCCATCTCAGTCCCCAGACCTAAATCCCATAGAAAACCTGTGGGTTGAGCTGAAGAGGAGAGCGCATAAGAGGGGGCTCCAGGACGATCTAGAGAGATTGTACAAAGAGGAATGGTCAAAGATCTCCCTCTGTCTGTAAGTGCTGTCCCATTGGCAAAAGGGGGTTGTATAAAATATTAAGAGTAGGGGTGTCAATAACTGTGGCAGCCATGATTTCTTGTAAAAAAAATATATTTCTTAATGTTGGGTTTTTTCTCCACCAAATAAACGTACTCAAATTACATTACATTACGTTTTTAGGCTTTATACATATCTTTATCAGTGGTGCCAATAATTGTGGAGGGCGCTGTACGTCAGATCTGTTCTTGACCTGTAAACCTGTCAATGTTCAAATAAAAAAATGAACAGTGGTAGTGCCCAGAAGATAACAACTCCACATTCATATACAGTATTGTATGTAAATGTAAATGTAAGTTAGCCGTACGTGCCAACAACTGTAAAATAAGAAGTGATATGACAAAGACAAAAACAAACAAAAACAATTTCTACTAGACTTCCAAACTTCCAAATCTTCCAAACTTCAGTTTTTTTAGGGAACCAAAACTGCCTTTTTGGCACCTTTATTTTTAAGAGTTTTAGTGAGAGAAATCATGAGAAATAATGAGAAATCAAGTGTCAGAAAGTTCTTAGAAAAGACTCCATGATTAGACTGCTATCAAACATATGTGCTTATACGTCATAAATGACCAGGGTGGGGTGGCTTGTAAAATGTTTAAAGGTTATCATCAAAAACATTTTTTTTTTTTTTGCACATTTATCTTTAAATATAATGTAAGACAAAAACCAGCTGGGTAAAAAGGTCTCAACAAATTCTAGAGGGGATATGACAGAGTTATTAAAAGACACGCATCTGGAAGGAGTTACAAAGCCTTTGCAAGGCTTGGAGACTCCAGCGAACCACAGTGAGCGCTATTTTTCCAATTGAAAACAAAAAAAAAAGACAAAACGAAACTTGGAATGGTGGTGAAACTCCCCAGAATTGTCCGGACCCACCTCCAGGATCACAGCAATGACTCACATGAGAAGTCACAAAAAAAGCCCAGACAAACATATAAAGAATGGAAAAGAATGCAAGACGAAAACCACTGCTGACGAAGAAACATAAAAATTCACCTCAATTACTCAGTACTGAATAAAACCAGAAATATCAGCAGTACAAAGTGAAAAAATGCAAAGGTTTGAGCACCCCCAGGCAAATGGCATGCTTTGCTGATTTGAAAATAAAAGTGATTGTTTTGAGCTTAACTTATTGGAAAAAATTAAATGTGCCATTAACACTGGTCACATTAATTCATTTTTTTTTAGATTCAACAAATAAGCAGAAATTGTGCATTACAATATGTGGTGTGAACTTGTCACTTTGAAAATCAACAAACTTGCAATCTGATTGGGGCACCCAAGCCATTGCACATGATTATATATACACACATACACAAGAGCACACTTATAAGACACTACTGTCAGCCTACCTATCAATCCATATCACCCTTATAAAAACAAATCTTTGGCACCCTTGAATTTAGAGCATTTTGCAACCTCCATTTGCCAGTCTAAAAGCAATGATTCCTGTCCTAGATTGTCTGATGAGATTGGAGATCACAGAGCAGAAATATGATTGTTTTGGATTATTGTCCTGCTGAAAGATCCAACCACCATCCAGTTTTAACTTTGTGGCAGAGGCAGTCATGTTTCTCTTAAAAAATCTGTGATCTGTGATGCAGTGTATCCTAACATGACCCCCATGGCTTTTTGAGTCCTTAAAACCGCAAGATGCATCCTGTTCCAAGAAGAATGTTTTATGGGACTGGCTTGGACCTGCAGTCAGTAGTGAACCCCAGGTAGTGAACCCCAGGCACTTATGCTTGTGGTTAGATGAATTACAATCTGATTTGGAACAGATTCTTGGCAGGAAGGTAGCGTCTGGTTGTAGGTTTAGAAACCTGGTGACCACAAAATGCTGCCATCTTCTGCAAATCTCCAAATGTGCATCCTCTCTAAGCATCGTTCCCATTGTGTGTTGGGTTAAAAATGCATCTTCTTCCAGGCAGGTTCACTAAAGGTCTGTTTTTTTTTTTTACTTTTGAACTATTGTCCTAACAGGGGATACTGGCATTTTCAGGCCAATAGCTATTCTTTTAGAGCCATTACCTGATTTATGAATCAACACACTTCCTTTATTTTATTTTCTAATCTTCCCCACATTGGTGAATGAATTTGGCTTCTTTTGAAGTCATGGATGACCACTTAAAAGTCCCTGAACACTCAGGTGGAATAAAAATGGGAACATGCCTCAGTTACATTTTCATTAGAGGAATTTCTAGAGGTGCCAATAACTGTGACAAGAGCTTTCAAGGCAGCCGCTACATACATGTGCATCGTGTGCTGGGTGTAAGTGCGCCACTGTAAAAGATTAAAGCTCCAGAACACCATTATAATTATCATAATGGTGATTTATTTAGATTCAAAATGAAACAGCTGTGGTAAGAATAATGTTATTCATTCAGATGTATAAAAACTGAACTTTAATCTTGTAGGTGGATTCTACCTGCATCATTACAGAATCTGTTTGTAGGATAAGCGACTGTACAGAAAAGCCTTGAAGGCTTTAAAATGTGTGAGCTCGCCCCAAGCAGTATATCATGACTATTACATCTTGTAGCCTTGCAGTAGGCACTAACGTGGTGGCACTGTATTATTCTGTAAGGGGCCAGCCTGGGGCTGGGCTGGCCACTCCGACTAGCAGGGGGAGACGTAGCACTACCACTGCCTGGTCAGGTAAAAGAAGAAGACGAAGGCCGCCACCCTCTCGCAATCAGCCGGCGTCGGCCGCACGTGGGGACGGCCCTTTATAACCGGCTTCCGCACCCAGCCTCATTGCTGGGTCTTTGTTTTCACAAGGACTGACTTGAGTCTGTAAATTCTCGGTCTTGAGTTCTCAGTAAATTCTCAGACTTGAGTTCTTGAGTTCCCAAGTTCTCAAGCGTTTTAGCGCTCATCTCAAGCTTTACCCTTAGGCACACTTTCAAAAACACAGCACATTTTGACTGCACAACACGCTCCTGTCCCTTCCCACCCCCTCTCCGAACTGGCGAAACGGCAGGCTCCGCGCTGTTTTGTTTGAGGGTGATTTTAGTTTCCCCCGTGAGTGGCGTGGCCAATTTCCCTCCTGGAAGTTTCAGTTTCTAAGTCAATCCTTACTTTCGAGTTAGTGAGCCATCTGAGGCCTTCCGATCCGCCTCGGTGGCTCAGCGAGTAAACACAGTGTTCTAATGCTCCAGCCGCCACGTGCTCTAGCCCCGCTAGTCTAAGTCTTCTCTTGAGCAAACATGGCAGCTTCACTTGTCTCGAGTTTCACTCGTCGCGGTATCGAATCCCATCCGCGGCGACTTAGACAAATTCGGTCTTGATTCCCCGCGGGGGAGAACCGCACCC
>JBBPCZ010021832.1:0-14353 GCA_037974445.1 Brycinus macrolepidotus
CATGGTTGAAGGGTGTTTCGTCCGTTTTTATTTTATTTTTGAAATATTCATTTATCGGCCATTATAAATGCCGATACTGATAGTTTGGAAAATGCCTAATATCGGCCGATAATATCGGCCTGCCAATAAATCGGTCGGGCTCTAACACACACACACACATCCATTCGCACTCTCACACACACACACACACACACACATCCATTCACACTCTCACACACACACACACACACACATACACACAAATGCACACATCATCCACATTCACACACACACACACACATCCATCCACACTCACACAGACACACACACACACATCCATCCACATTCACACACACACACATCCATCCATACTCACAAACACACACACACACATACACATCCATCCACACTCTCACACACACACATCCATCCATACTCACAAACACACACACACACACACACACACCACCATCCATATCTGCATTTCTTAAACATCTACGTTCTAAGAACAAGAGTGACTCACAAGATGGCTAATCTCCACTTTTATGTTGGCGCTCAGCAAACCAAAAACCTCCAAACAGGACATGAGTGGCTTTAAAGTGGAGGGAAAAGCCAAAACATACAAAATCAACTTTAGAAGAAATCTAGAAGAAATTCACTGAAAATGAAGTGTAAATGTTTACATTAAGAAAAAACAACTGCCAAAGAGGGACGAACCATTTCATGACTTACTGAAAGAAACAAAAAAGTAAGCAAAAATATCTAAATAAGAGAAAGAAATTTAACGTCTTGCCAAGCTTCAAAGGTTTATTTATTTATTTATTTATTTATTTAGCAGTAAACAGTCCATAGCCCGATATTTCATTACTCACTTTCAATAGATTTGCTCTAGTTTTTGTGCGTTGCTAAGATGCTGTTCCCCTCAGCATGCAGATGTTGACCACCAGAAGACATGCAAAAAAAGATCAACATCAGATCCTGGTACACACTACAGCCAGACACTTAGATGCCTTACCTGTGAGCTGCAAAGAAAGACCCAGAGTGCTGTCTGAGCTACACACTGGACATCCTGATGTCGTTAAAAAGTGAAAGTGAAAGTGATCATTCTGTCATACGTGAACACACCACAGCACACAGTGTGAACAGCGCGAAATTCTTCCTCTGCATTTAACCCATTTAACCCATTCACTAAGTGAAGCAGCGGGCAGCCAGGAACACAGCGCCCGGGGAGCAGTGTGTGGGGACGGTACCTTGCTCAAGGGTACCTCAGAGGTGCTTAGCAGTCTTGGGAATTGAACCCATGATCACAGAGCGAACGCCCTAACCACTAGACCACCGCTGAAGTCTGTCGCTTGCAGTTACATGTGGTGTCGATGCTCAAACAGAGCAAGTCACAAAGACTTGTCAGTCCTGTCAACTCACACAGAAAGCACCGGGACCATCACTCCTCTACCAGTAGACTTGGCCTGGATCTCCATGGCAGAGGATCCATGTCGATTTTGCCGGTCCTTTCTGAGGTCATATGTTTATGGTAGTCATAGACGCATACTTGAAATAGAATGAAGTGCACCTGATGAGTTCCATCATGTCGTCTAAAACAATACAGGTACTGAGACGTTTGTTCAGCCACTATGGGCTCCCTGAAGTCTTAGTGAGTGATGACGGCCCCCACTTCACGTTGAGTGAGTTCGAGACATACATGAAAAGCAACAGAGTGAAACACATTCACTCTGCGCCATTCCATCCATCTACAAATGGACTTGCAGAATGTTTTGTGCAAACATTCAAGCATTTACTAATGCTCCACAGGAACTTCTTCAGTTCAACACAGACTGGATGCATTCTTGCTTGACCGCAACACCCCGCACTCCACAACCAAGGAGTCACCCTCCATGCTTTTCATGCATCGCAAGTTGACTTGACCTGCTGAAGCTGGACGTCGCATCAGCGGTGGAGAAAGCACAAGAGGTGCAGTGTGCTTGTTGAGAAATCCATGTTAAAACTAGATCATTCAAGGTGGGGGACAGAGCACTGGTTCGTGATTATGGGAGGGGAGAGAAGTGGAGGCCTGGAGTAGTCTCAGCCAAGACTAGTCCTGTGTCATACGTCTTAGTTTTTGAGAATTGAGTAATTGAGCAGTGCTGCTGTGATTAGACAGAATTCTGAATATTTGTAATTCGCCAGTTATTGCCCTGTTCCACAGTATGTATGTTAAACAGATGTTGTTCATGCAAATGCAGCTTAATCGCTATGGTTGGTGGAGTCACGATTGTGGTAGAGAAAGAACTTGTATTTCAATGTCTTTCAGTGTATTTTCAATGTAATGCTGACTCATTTGGATTGCATTACGGGTTTCTCAGACAATGAAAAAGCGAAGCCAGCTGAACTGTGTACAGCCGCCCGTAAGACCCATATATCTGTGGATTATTGTGCGGTATTGAAGAAAATATGCTTTTCCTTCTCTGCAAACATTAAACATGAGATTTGCCTTGCCCTTTTAAATCACTTAAATTGATTTCTTCCAAACAGTCAAATGTGATGTTTTTCTAGAGTTTGAAGCACAATAATTTTACATATACACATGGATTATAGAAATTTATTTGATTCCATCACTTTGATTCCATCACTGGGCTTTTCTGCAGCTCCACTTTTGGTCATATTTTGCAAGTTCAAGGCACAAGTTTATTGATTTGTTTTTCGTGCAGCAGCAAAATGGAAGATTTCTTAATGTACTGCCCATGGACCAAGCGCAGAATGAGCAAAGCTAGAGTTGAAGAACAATTGAAAGGTATTGGCTGGCACTCAAGTTCTGAGGCTGAGGTTGTTCTTCAGAATGGCAGATCCCCTTGATCTGATGAAGAGCAATTAAATCACTCCATCACCCCATCACTCACATCAGTTGGACAATGCCAGGAAATACAAACAAGCTCAACTTCAAAACCTATTGGGAGACATATCAAGTGTGTTTTGGTAGAAGCAGGTAAGTTTTATTTGAGAAGCTGTTTTTGTGCTTAATCTTATTTTTAATTTTATAAATCTTTTATAGGAAGCTATTCACAGGCCAGGAAAAAAACTAAAGAAAGCGGAGATGACATCAGGTCATCAGACTGATTCAGAGGCTGAGAGAGGACCATGGAAAAGAAAATAAGTTGTGAGATTTTTCTTTTATTTTTAACCTTTATTCTTCTATCTCATGCAAATTGCTGGGTGGATAAGTGGCGGGGACAAAATGAAGTAAGATAATGGTTTCAGCACCCATGGTCTGCAGTAACACCACTGCAGACCCTACGGCCAACAAAAAAAACATAATGACTCCATCAGAGTTCTCACAATACTTGAAAACATAAAACACCAAGAATGTTCATGGAAGAAAATTAGACACTTCTTAGAAAGTAAGACAAGCCATACTCTGACTGTTCCCTTCCAGAGGGAATGTGTCTGTTAAAAACCATAGACGATGCCCAGGCTGTGGGATAAAAGTTTCTCAAGAATATCCTAATAAAAGCAATTACAGCCAGTGTGCGATTTTAAGAACCATTTGAACCAGTTTAAATAATTCTTAAATATTTTTATTCCTATTTAGGTATGTATTGTAAGTGAAATAGGTGGATGAACAGTGGATAAAGAAACATGGAGAATGATGACATATCTCATGTCTAATGAACTGGCTTGTCAGTACGTGTCCACCCTGGAGCAAGGAAGGACCGGCCAGCTCCCCACGAGGTTCACAATGGAAATAGAGTAGGCCGTTTTTAACCAGACTGTATGTCGCTGGCAGCCTGGCCGCCGGCTCCTGGTCCACCCCTCTACCGGGTGCACCTGACGCCAGCAGTTCCACAATCTCTCATCCTGTTTCTGCTCCCGGGCGAATTTGCTGTCCTTTGCCACCCGTTGGGAGAGAACAGAAAAGAGATCAGAGATGAGAGGTTTCTCACCTTCGGACCCAGCATCTGCGCCATCCTCTTCATCTTGGGCTAGGAGTGCTGCCGGGAAGGGCGCGGGCACTGCGGTTCTCTTCCTTCTCCAGTGGGGACGTCGGTTACTCCTCCCACTCTCTCTGATGGGCTGCAAACCTGGGCCAGTCTCTGCCCACCAGTAGTGGTACAGGAAGCTCCAGGATGAGGCAGACTATTAGGTCCATTCCCCCTTTTTATCCCTGGTTGTGACCTGGATGTCCCTGTGCACACAGGAGACCACAACGCAGCTGCAAGGGGTTACATCATTGGGGAAAGCTAAGGGCTGGACCAGGGTTATTGTGCTTCCTTTGTCGAGGAGCATTTTGGTGGGGGCTCCTTCTAAGTGGAGGCAGGTGGGGATGTAACGAGCAGGTTAGGGATATATGCATGCATCCCGCCAACCAGGGCTTTGGGCTTCAGGGCCCCCCTATGACCCTCTGGGTCTGTCCCGCTGAGTCTCCCAAGGCAGAAATCTTCACTCCCTGCAGCCAATTTCCTATGTAGTCAGGGCCTGCTCGAGGGCACACACCATCTCACGCTGGGTCTGGGCATCTGTCATACTCACCACTTTTCATTCCTCGTTCAGTAGGGCTCTGAGGAACCTGTCTACCACTACTCTTTCTGTCACTTCTTTTGCAGTTACGTGGTCTGGTTGTAGCCAGTGCCTACCTATCCGCATTAGCTGGTCCATTTGCCCCCTTGTCTTTTTTGTACGGGTCATACATCTACTTCTGGAATTTGGCTGTGGCCCTTTCAGGGGAAAACCCACACCTGGCCAACACTTCCTCCCTGAGGCCATGGTAATCGCGGGCTTGGTCGTCTGGCAGGGTGTGGTATGCCCTCTGAGCCTCCCCATCAGGAAGGGGGCCCAGGATATTGGCTCAGTTTTAACAGGGTCATCTCTTTCTCATGGCCGTCCTCTCAAAGGTCCCGAGGTACGCCTCTACATCCTCATCAGATGTCAACTTGGTGAGGTGTCTCTGGGCCATTGTGGTGGGGTTGGTGGGTGTGGATCCTGCGCCCTGGGGCCCTTGCTGCAGCACCAACAACTCCTGGGTGGTGGCGTGTAACCCTCTCGCTAACTCCTGACTGAATTGGGCCTGTTGGACACTGGCTTCCAGGAGGTGTTGGAGCAGGGCGTCATACGTAGGGGCTACTGGTCATGGGAGGGTTGAGGTCCATATCTGATTGCCCACAATCTCCACCAATGTAGGGTATCAGATAAAGACACAGAGGAATGTTGGTACAAATTGCCTTGATCGTGCTCTTTATTTACAATGAGGGGAAGCAGTGCTCAGTGCTGTTTAAAGTGCTTGAGGTGGTGAGGGGCTTGGTTCAGGGCCTGTGTGGGTTCTGGTGTCGTTGACAAGTGCAGGAAGGGTCCTCTGTGTTTGAATCTGTAATCTGTGCAAAGCTTGGCATTTAACAATTTGGACGCGAGTGGTGTCTCAAGTTTTCGTTTCAGCGTGGTCAGAGAATTGTCATATTCTGACTAACATCTAAGCATATGCAGCCACATATTCATGACTTATATAGCTTATGGTAACATAATATTTTCTAAAACAGACAGCAACTGTCATAAATACCTATTTTCGAATTGATTGCAATTGACAAAGTTACTTTTGGTATTTCTACTGCTTTGGGCAAGGCATAAAAACTAGACAGGTTTTAAGTGACCAGATATATATTGGTTTATACTCTACTTTTGTTATTTTATAAAGAGTCATGTAATATCACTGGGGATGCATGATACTGTGAATTAAAACTGATCCTTTTTTACTTACTCTGTCCCAACAAGGTGCCCTGAAGAAGAATGCATTAACAAAACACAAATCCATGGGAGGCAGAAAAGGCAGTGGTGCTTGTGATTATGGAGGTAATCGTGCTCTAAGAGAACACAGTGCACAATATAAAACGGCTAATACAAAACTTATTAAAAGTGGGGACTGTGGGATAATTGTGCTTTCAAAGTGCAGTGCATTAATTAAAACTGTTCTGTTAAAGGACTTTCATGTTTTGTGATCAGTCACATTCTTGTTTGTGAAAAGTGACCAAAAAGCAACTACGGGCAGTTATGTAAATGTGTTAACTGATTAAAGAACTGTTTTGTGAGCATGATCTTATTTGAAATGGTGTACAAAAAAAGAACTGAATTGTATTTAAAACAATCTTATTAATATCTGAAATTTTTTGGAATATATAACAGTAATAAAATTTGGTGTTGACATGTTTAAAACACTTTCACTGTTTATTTTTTCATATTAATAGACATTGTTCTGAAGCTGTTTTAAGTATATATGGTTTTTAAGTAAATATGGTTGGTAAATATGGTAACAAATGGTTGCCAAGCAGTCCTGCATATATGGGGGATCAAATCTGCACGCTTGGCAATAATCATATGTAAATACCCCACACATTACCCATGTTATACCCAGTAAATACCCATATAAAACGTCGACAGCTTCTGACAGTCCCACATTAATTGTATTTATGCTTCCAAGCATAACCTCACACTGTATCCATCACATGCTCAGAAAATACCAAAATATAAAATATGGGCTGTACCGGAAGGGGCCCATTATTAATCCTACATATGCTTCCCACTACACCCCCATAATGTACCCATCTTAGACTCATCAGTAACCCACTTGGGCTACCCCACAGGGGATTCCTGTGGAGACTGGGGACAAAATGATCCAGGTCCAAGATGGACCAACTTTTTGGGGCCCATGGTTTGGTCCATCATAAAACCCATATGGGACCCACATGGACATGTTGGCTGGGAGTGGGTTCAAGTTTTGGTATGTGATATAAGCATTATGGTTCGCAAGGCTAAAATTATTGACATGGCTGAACGCTTTGAGGAAGAGCACGTTTTTGCACCTTTGCAGCAGCATCAGAATGCAAAGAACTTTTAGATTTAAATCACAACACCGCAAAACCAGATACTGCTTTCTCACAATGATGATTTCTGGCACTGCGGCCCGGTCAGTGCACTGCATAGCAACAGCGTCCGTAAGTGTACGCATCATGTATTGTCAATTATATCCCAGCCTGACCTGTGAACAGGTCAGTGAGTCTCAAAGAGGGTTCTTTTTTGTCTTGGTTTTAACTCTGTTTCTCTAATTTGGGCTCGGTCTTGACTTATACTTGAACCTCTTTGGACTTGGAATTGGTCTTGACTTGGACTCGACTAGTCCTGTATTTGGGCTTTTCTTGGATTCGACAAAGGTGGTCTTGACTACAGCTCTGACTAAACTCTAAAACTGAAAGTCACGTCCATAAAGGTGAAAAGGCAGTGAAAAAAATGACCAAAATCATTCTCACCTGCAAGGAACTTGATTAATGACTAAAACACATTTTTTTCATAAGAGCTTCCAGACACACAAAATGTGAACAATTAAATTGGAAAGACATATTCAAATGTTGCAGGACTGAAGCTGGGCTGAAACCTAGAGTGGCAAAATGTCATAGGCCGGCCTTGTTGGCAGTAGAGCTTCTTAGTCCATCCAGCACAGAAACTGAACTGTGTTCGACTTCATTATTCTCTTTTAGGATCCTTCTGGTGTGAAATAAACACTATTGTGGTGTGAATGAGGTACTGTTGCTGAAGACATAGACTGTGGAGATCTTCTCTGTATCTTGCTGTTGGTTGGTGTTCAGGATTGGACTTTGTTGTTGAGGGTAATTGCTGAGTGTTGGTGTTGAGGGCGGGTATGGCAGTGTGGGTGAGTAATGGCTTCCACTGCAGGAACCTTACTGAGAACCAGAGGTGACACTCTTCTCTGAGGCTGGAAGTAAACACATAGTAACACATTTATTAAACCTCTCAGATCAAGAACAGTGCACTGATAAACACAGTTTGACACGTTCTGTCACACACAGCAATGGAAAAGCCCTTCTAAAGCCTTTGTGACTAATGCCTTTGCTTAGGTCTCAAAGAATGCTGTGGAGCAGGGTAATAACTTTAAAAATTACTTTTTATGTCAGAAATTAACAACAAAAACTAATCATAAATACTAATAAATACTAATGATAGGTACTAATGAATATATACAAAATTAAAATACAACTGCTCATAAATGTTATTACTTTAACACATATTTGGCAAAAGCTATATGTAATACCAAACTGTGCAATCATTTCTTTAACCTTAATTTTGTGTGTCTAGCACTGGGTCAAGTTGGAGCTTATGTAGATAAGTGTGACTAGGTACTGGTGCGATTAAGAATAGAAGAAGCCAAAAATGAAAATGATTCAGCAGAGCGGATGCAAGGTTGTCCTGGTCTATGAGCGCCCTGCATGTGGTGGGGGCAAGGGTGAGGAGTGGGATGGTCTGGTCAAGCCCTGTCAAACTCCACTCCTTAGGATCATAACCCTCCCAGTCCGTGAGATATTGGATTTGGCCCCGCTGCAGCCTTGAGTCCATAAGTAACACTGGACTCAACAACAATCTGACATATGAAATGGGGCGTTAACTTAGAACATGGGAAATTAAGACAAAGATCCCAAGATGAAAGCAACACCCTGTGACCCACTTGATACTGAAGTATCTTTCCTCTGTGCCAGTCCACTTGTGCTTGGAACCTATGATCCACCCAGCCAGTAGCTGCATGCATCGCTTCTTAAACCTGTTCAGCCATACGGAACCAAGAATCCACCAGAGGAATTTCAGTGGAAGTTTGATCCCATGGGCAGCACTGGCTTTAAGCCCAGAGGAACCTGCCAAGCTCTTGAACAGTACGTTCAGCATGACTGTTGGATTGGGCTGGTAACCTGAGGTTAGGCTGATGGTGACACCCAGCTTGGTATGGAATGCCTTCCATACCTCTGACACAAAGTGGGGGCTACAGTCAGACAAGATGTCCTCCAGAATGCCATACACACAGAACACAAACGTGAGCCCGTCTGAGGGACAGTCGACAGGTAGTGGGTGAGTCCGGACCTCCTGAGCTATCTCCTCGTCAAGGCTCCATGTGAACGGGACCACCACCACAGACACAGGCAGGATGGGTTCAGTTGTTTTCGGAGCTACATTGTAGGGGTGACACCAAGAAAGAGCATTCGTCATCCTTCTCCACAAAACAGAAGCTGAGACAGAGGTAGTCTCATGGGTGGTGAGGGGCGAAATGGGTTGCCCTGGAAGTACTAAAGGCCTCGGCCAGTGAAAAATACTAACGAGGAATATTAACAAGAAGGTGGGTGCAAGGACTTTGTATAGATGTGGCATGAGACGGTACGGGTTGACTTGAACAGGAATAGGTCCACTGAGGTACCAGGCAAGCATTCAAGAATCCATATTGGCAGACACAGAAACAAAATCATCAAATACAGACATTTTTACAGGTATTAAAAATTGGTTTGAAGCAAATAGTTCTTTCAATTCCCCAGTCTTTGTTGTGTCCCTCCTCCGCTGAACAAGGCACTGTTGCCACCATTGCCCCTCACCCCTGCAGTTCATGAAAAGACCCAGGTCCTGTCAGTGGGTCCTCTCCTGGGTTGACAGCTGAGAAGCCCCCAGCCGCAGGGGCTCCAGGACTGGTTTTCCACTGGGGGAACCAAGAATGGGACAGTCGGGCATACCCAGAATCTAAGAGGGGGGGGTCCAGACATGTGACCTGCTGAATGACCCCATGCAAATTAAGGCTGGTGTCTCGGAAGCCCAGCTTGTTCTGGAGTTCAGAGCTAAGTGTGTCCTTATACAGCACCAACAGCGCCATCTCATTCCACCCACTCTTCATTGCTCAACTGTCCCTGGACAAACTCGGGAAAGTCTGCCATATCCAAGTCGTCACCCCTCCAGATGACCGTGGCCCAATTCTGAGCCCACCCAGTGAGCCTCTGAATGAAGATAGAGATGTCCCTTGCGATGCTTGGGACTGCATAGACCAGAGGTGATACGGTTGGAGAGATGTGGATGACCAGTTCTGCAACCACCTGGTTGAGCTGGTCGAATCACAAGGCTTGTTTGTGGAGCTGTCTGAGTACCACCGGGGCATACCTGGGAGGCAGGGGAACTCCTGCTGCATCAGGAATGGTCCATTCATCTGTCATATTGCTGGCTGGTACAATAAGTAGATGTACTTGCAGGAGATACTTGTAACAGTTTTAATCAGAAAATGTCAGGAAAAAAACAAAGGAAAACGCCAGAATACGACTACTAGATCAGACAGAATAACAAAAATATATAGAAATACATATTACATGGAATACACAGAATATTAAATGTGTACTATATAAAAACCTGTAGGCATAAACAGAATCTAAGAGCCTGAGGAAGATACAAGCTTGACTAACCTCTGAGAGCAGGGGTGTTATTAAGCTAATCTGAGATGGTTACTCATTCGTGATTTACACAAATGCACCAAAGTGTGTGTTTAAAGAAAGAGAGGAGAGAAATACCCAAATTTGGAAGAGAGACATTCTTTGAATTCCATTTCCCTAAAAAGTAAAAAAATAAAAATAAAAAATCAAATATTAGTTTAGTATAAAGTAAGGATATGACTTTATAGATATGCTAGTATAACTGTGAAAGCATGGCTGAGATATGCTAATATAACTTTGAAGCTATGTAAAGTTATGCTAAAGTTAGGATATGACAGTAAAGATATACTAATATGACTTAGCATAGCTTTACATTTATATCCTAATAGCATAATTTCATAGTTAAATAGGCATGCCTAATATAAGGATATAAAGCTAGGCTAACATTAGCATATGATTGTGAAGATACGCGAACATTAGGATATGAATGTAAAGTTTTGCTAACATGGACCTTTTTTTGAAAATGATTGCATTCATTCAAGTCTTATTTTTTTGACATTTTATTTTATTTACTCTGATCTGTAAACATTCAAACAGGGGGCATTTTCTTATAATCCCAAGAAACGTGTTACAACAAAGCAGTGTAGTTAGACCCTAAATAGATCAAAGTTTTAATAGATCATCTGCAGAAGAGGGTTTTCAGAGTGTGGGTTGATTAGTCTGATTTGAGGACTCACCTCCAGCTACAGTCAGTCTCACAGTCTGAGGCAGTCTGTCTTCATCATCATCATCATCATCATCCTCATCTTAGACAGAACAGGGAAAGCCATTAACTGAACTATAAAACTGAGGCATCAGTTTTACTTTCACAACTTCCAAATATGTGACCTAATTTAGTCATGTTTCTCTGGAGTAAATGTAAAAAATAGTTTGAAGATTCTTTACATTTTTAACAAATTTATTTGAGTAATGTTATAGCCAGGGGTGCCCAGCTCAGCACAGCTTGGTAGTTTCCCTGCTCAAACACACCTGGTTTAGCTCACCTGTTAATGGCCAGGTTTAGTGAGTGTGTTTGAGGAGGGGAACCACCTAACCCTGCTGAACACTGGCCTTCTAGGACTGGAGCTGGACACCCCTAAACTATGCGATGTACAGAGCATGATGTTAAAATGAAATAACAAACATTACCCAGAGTTGGAGGAATGTCCATGGAAGCAGCAAATCTTACTATGAAGAAAAAAGAAAAAAATGTGAAGAGCAGTAAATATAAACATGAATATTAAATGTATCTTGAAGACGTGACCAATTGTATTCAGTACTGTTATTTTAATTAAAATGTGTGGAAAAATTGATAAATGTTTAGAAAATGCACCAGATATCTGACACCAGCAGAGGTGAACATACATCACTCTTAACTTTGTCTCAAAATGCATAAATAACAAATCATTTATTTTATTTTTGTCATTGTACACTTAAAATAATCACACCAAGTTTAACAAGACTTCTACAGCAGCACCGCGCGGGGAAGAGATCGTCTCTGGAACTTGGCAGGTGCTTTTAACCTGTTTTTAATGAATAAGATGAGCTGCTCAAATAAAAACATTTACATCAAAAACCTGACATTTTAAAATTAAATTTATTTACTAAATGCAATACCACTGGCAGCAGCTGGTATTTACAGCAGTGGCACTGAAACTTGAATTTTAAAAATAAGAATGCATTTTATTGATTTAAAAATTAATTAAATAAAAATGTGTTTTGATTATTTTGCCAAATATCTTGTCATCATCACCTGTGTTCTGTCAGCATCAGCTGATTGGTTTGTAGACGGGTGTGTTATCAGTTCGGCGGTCAGCTTTTTCGATTTGAATGGAGAAAAATGAACAGATTCATTTCTTTGCCACTATACTACTATTATTATTACTGTTATTAATATTGCTGTTATTAGACAAGTTGTTTCCATTTTTTCAAGTTGACTTTTTTTTCTTCAGTTGTTTAATGGGTGCTGATCGCCCACCTCAGCATCCCATAACTGGTCCAAAAGTTAGAAATCTGAAAAGGTGTTTTCAAACTGCAAACAAATTGAACCACCTCTTTTGGTGAGACTAAATTGGTTCTTTGGTCCGGCACTTTTTGGTTCGGACCAAAGAAGGCACATGTAAAAGCACCTTGAGGCTCTGCTAAATAGGAATGATGAAGAAACTGGAACTGAGAAATGAGAACAGAAGAGCTGAAACGAGGTTCAATAATGACGAAAATGATAAGCTCACCTGGAACTACCAGCCACTGAGGATTCTGGGCTTTTCTGTCACCTTTCTCTCCCAACATCACTGAAAGAGTCATAAACATACATCTGTGGACTCATCGTTCACTTGAATAGGTCTGTAAATTAGTGCTGGTACTGTTATGGAAATGTGATACTGGTAAAGTGTAAGTTACCAAGGGCGGGAAGAGAGATGGTTCTATAGCCAAACTGCCCTTTTAAAGAGAGAGAGGACAAAGATGGTGGAAAATAAAAAATTAGAAAGATCTCCCAAGAACAAAAATACAACATATGACCCGGGAATGTATTTGCATCCTAAACATCACAAATGTTTAAACAACAATGTTCATAACAGACCAGGTCCATAATAGATCATCTCTAAAAGGGTGCAGGAAGAATGTGTGTGTGCTGATTTGTTTGGATTCAGTGTTTGGAAGACGTTTTATTTCTGGACAGGAGATGGACTCACCTGACTGAGCCTGGGCCACATCATCACCATCCTCATCAGCTGAAAGGAAATGAGCAAATATATGTTTAGTGTCCAAACAGGATGCAGGTCAATCATGTTTCATTTTAATACACACAGGTGTATCTATGTATGTATTCATTTTTTATTGCACTAGAATATTCTCACACTGAAAAAATATAGACTTTAACTTAACTCAAGTAAATTTATTTATTATAAGAGCGGACCCAGTACTCTGGACGATCTAGAGAGATTGTGCCAAGAGGAATGATCAGAGATCCCTCTCTTTCTGTATTCTATATGAAATATTATAGAAGAAGATTAAGTGCTGTCCTATTGGCAAAAGGGGGTAACAACAGGGGCGTCAATTATTGTGGCACATATGATTTCATGTAACAAAATATATATTTCTTAATGTGGGATTTTTCCCCACTGAATAAATGTACTCAGATTAAAGGATTTTTTCATTGTGATGTTATATTATTAACAAAAAATGAATTTAAGGCTTTATACACATCTTTATCAGGGGTGCCAATAATTGTGAAGGGCATTATCTATCCATATATATACACACACACACAAACACACACACACACTACATACCACGAACTAAAATGAAATAATAATCATTACCCAAAGTTGGAGGAATATCCATTGAAGCAGTGAATCTCTCTATAGTGAAACAATTGAGCAGAGGCAGTAAATGTCTGAACACAAACCTTGTATCTCCGAAAGAGTGACTTTACAGGAGAAGAAAGAAGCTGTCTTCACTTTCAGTGTAAGTTAATGGAAAGAGACATTCTTATATTACAATAAGAAGAAACAACAAAAACAGATGTTCTGAAAGCTTAAAGTGAAAAAATGAAATGAACTCACTCTGGTGTGTGTGTTCTCCACTCTGCCCTTCATTCCCCACAGCTGGAAGAAGGAGAAGATCTCAGCACCCAGCACCCACCGATCACCATGTTTTTTTAATCTAATTTATGCCTAAAATAAGACGATTGCCAGCCTCACCATTTAGATCTTCTCTGATGACCTCTTTTACCAGAGATCTGGCAGCTTTTCCTTTCCTTATCATTTTTCTAAAACGTAAATGAATGGAATTAATCACATCATGGAAAAAAATCTTCCAAAACATTTCCACTGAATTGGACGACTTCTGTTTCTCTTCTATTCCAGTTGCAAACCAGCCAGATGATGTAGCACAACATCAGTATTCTACATCCGGAGAAGAACTCATCATCTTCAGAACTTGGCGTCTGGATGTCATGGAGATCCAGATCACTGAGGAGCCTCTCCATACACCTCCACACCAAAGACTCCTTCATGATTGGACTGAAGCTGGGCAAACTGTTTTGCTCCGCTTCAGCTGGAAGGAAATCGTTGTCCAGCACCACACACTGAATGGCGTCGGCATTATATCGG
>JBBPCZ010021851.1:0-14353 GCA_037974445.1 Brycinus macrolepidotus
ACACACACACACACACACACACACACACACACACACACACACACACACACACACACACACACACACACACGATGAGATAACACTGATTATACATCCAGTACTGTGTCCAATTTAGCCATTTAGGCCACAGTACTAGCGGCCCTGGCACAGCGAGCCTGAAGAAATCTATTGAAAATCTCACCCACTGCATTAAACAGAGGCTTATTGTGTCAGCAGTGGATACACACGATACTACTAGAGAGAGAGAGAGCGAGCAAAAGAGAGAGAGAGAGCGAGCAAAAAAAAAAGAGAGAGAGAGAGAGAGAGAGAGAGAGAGAGAGAGAGAGAGAGAGAGAGAGAGACGGACTTTCTATTCAGCAAGTCTTTTCCAATGCGTAAAGAAGAGAAAACCATCTGTCGCACTGCTGTTCGATTGAGTTTATCGGACAGAACAAGCTGTCTGCCAAGCAATGAACTTTGTAGAGTGCTCATGCCTTTTTTTTTTCTTTTTGGCTTTAACCCAGATGTAGTTCAGCGATGAAAAGACACCCACCGTCCTTCTGTACTTCATGATAGTAAAGCAATAGTTCGGCTAAATATCAGATTTACACTCTTTTCACACCAAATGTCAATCAGTCAAGACATCTTTGGCATCCAGTCTGAAGCTGGTTTCTCCATTTTTGGAGATAAAAGTCTAATGTAGCCAACAAGTAATAAAAGTTTATCAGCACACCAGTTACCATTGTTATAACTGTGCACATAAACCAAGCTAAACCATAGTTAAAAATACCAGCAGCAGTTCAAAAGTCTGCCTACATCTTAATCAAATAATTAACACAGGACATGCTTAAAATAGACTTATGGCAAGTTGACTCACTTGCTGCCCTGGATGGACTTCAGACCTCATATCTGACCAAGACAAGAACAAACCTGATCAAGAATGCCAAAATAAATATTTCAAAACACACATGCACACACACAAAAAAATGTAGCAGTAGTAAACTTATTCTACATACCCAGAAAAAAAGAGTAGATTCCATTACAGTTAATTCAGTTAAAAAAAAAAAAAAAAAAAAAAAATTTTGATGAACCAAAATTCACCATGATTTGGATTCATTTGACCTGATATTTTAGTACGAATTAGCAGATTTCACACACCCACCCACACAAAAATATAAGGCTGTAAAACTGCATCGAGACAAAGGAAACCATGTGCCAATGTGTCTGAAGTTTTTCACATTTAAACTTTTGGTAAGATGTAAATATGTACCTGAAACTATTTTAACCACAATGAAAGTAAGAAGCACCCCTGGTGAGTCTTGCATTAATTTGTCAGCTACGTTTTACAGGAAGTATATTTTCCATACCAAATCATTTACAGTAGTTGCATATTTTCAAAATCAAAGTATGGCAAAAACACATACACGCACACACGCACACACTCTATACATTGGTTATCTTATTACAGTAGCACCTGTTAAGAGGACATATTAGGCAGCAAGTCAGTTCCTGACGCCAATGCGTTAGAAATGGAAACAATGGGCAAACGTAAAGATGTGAGCTACTTTGACAAGGGCCAAATTGAGATGGCTAGATGACTGGATCACAGCATCTCCAAAACAGGAGTACCTCTTCGGTATGCAGTGGTTAATGCCTACCGAAATTGATCCAAGTCTGTGAACCTTTGACAGAAGCAAAGGCCAACCCACCTGGTCTGATCCCAAAGAAGAGCTACTGTACCACAAACTGCTGAAAAAGTTGATCCTGGATATGACAGAAAGGTGTCAGAACACACAGTCAGAGGGCCTCTGCTGATCCCTGTCCACTATCAAAAGCACGAGCATCAGAAATGGACGAAGGTCAGATGAATGACGTTTTCTTTTACATCACGTGGACGGCTGGGTGCGTGTGCTTACCGGGAAAAGAGAGGGCACCAGGATGTACTATGGGAAGAAGGGAAGTCAGCAGTGGCAGTGTGATGCTCTGGGCAGTGTTCCTCTGGGAAACCTTGGGTCCTGGTAATCATGTGGATGTTGCCAAGTACACCTCTTCATGGTTACACGACGTTCTAAATGGCAGTGGCTCTTTCAGCAGGATAATATGCCCTGCCACACTACAGAAAGTGTTCAGTAAGAGTTCAAGGTGTTGACTTGGCCTCCAAAATCCCCAAAGCTCAATCTGATCGGGGGTGTGTGGGACAAACCAGTCCAGGAAGCAGACACCTCACAACTTATAGGTCTTAAAGGATCTGCTGTTACTGTCTTGGTGACAGATTCCACAGCAGACCTTCAGAGGTCTTGTGGAGTCCGTGCCTAGGCGGGTCAGAGCTGTTTTGGTATCAAAGAGGGTGACCTACACAATATTAGCTAGGTGAGTTTAATGATCTCTGAGCTTACAGTATATGATGGCTGTAAGGTAGGGGCATAAAAAATGTAAAGGAAGTTATGTATGAATGCGTCAACGTTTATACAAACATACAAACATACATACATACATATACACCTTACAGACTTCAAATACTGCAAGCTATGAGATTAGCCTCTATACTTACACACTCAGTGATATGTTAGTGTAAGCAATAGCAGACCGAAAGCACCTGATGGCACTAAACCTCCACAGTTATATCAGGCAAATCTCCACCTTCATCTTCATTCAGACAAGTATCAACAGACATCGATTTTACACCACAGATGCAGTTAGCATGCGGCATAAAAGAAACGAAAGCAATGACTCGCCGCTGTAAATTCAAACTATTCCAATTAGGGCTCATTTTGTGTCAGATTTTTCTGCCAAATATTTTCATACTTTTCTACAAACTGCAAAATCATTGATTTACTTGAAGAGCTTCAATCATTTTATTTAATTATTAAACAAACAAATCAAAATGCTAGTCAGAAGAAAGTACCAGCCAGCATTTTTCATTTTCCATCAACAACACACCCTAGAATTTTTCAATAAAAAAACAAAAAACCTTCTTCGTGGCATAGTATCAACCCTAAACTACTAAAACAACCAAAAAAAGGAATCACTGTTCAATAAGTCAGCAAATTCTAAAGCACATAAGCCAAACGTTCTATAATTAATTGAGTTGAAAAAACAATGTGGTGACATATTCTGAAAAGGTATTTCAGTTCCATAAGCAACATATTACAACAGTATCATATCGCAGTTCACTCTGTGATAAGTCTGGGTATGGCAAACTAGTTTGTGTGTCAAGATCCAAAAACTATAATGCCTCAAATCACATCACAACTGGATCACAATGGTTAACGCGTCCACTTTTGTCGTGTGATATTTACTAGCCTTTACTAGAATACAGCCTCCTATAGACATTAAGGAGGTACTTAATCCACATTTATTAAACTATAAACACGGGTATTATTAGGCACAGCTCTACTATGACTGCCAGCCTTAGTTCTGGCAAACAGATTTGATACTTCAACATCTGGAACAGATTTAAGAGCAGAATTACAGCACCAAATTTAAATGCATGGGAAATGCAGAAATGGGAATATACTATAGCAGCCATTAGCCTTCCAACTTCCTGCATCCTCACCATGTCTAATTCCATTTCCTCTTTCCAAGTCAGCAAAAGGGGCCAGGAAGAAGTGCTGGTCGGGGAAAATCCCACCAAAATGATCTATCAATAGAAAGTAAAAGCCTTAGAGAATTTTTTCCAAAAATCCCAGGCCATTCCACTCTGTTTCCAGCAGACTGGACAGAAGCCACTTCCATCTCTAATTGGGAAGATAATGTCTTAAAGCAACAAAACAAATACCACTGGCGGCCAGGACACTGTGGCTTAATGGGTTGCATAAATCACTTACCAGGCATGCACAATATATCATCTGCTAATTGTAGTCGCGGTGTTGGTCTCTAAAATACTGATATCGCAGAAGGCTGCAACATGCAAATGAGTCTCTGACCAATCAGAGTGTTTCTGACAGGGTGACCAATCACAGCTTCAGGTGAGTCACTGGGTGTTCTGACGAATCGACGTCTTCACGTAATCCAACAAAAGTCTACTTTTTAACCATTAAAGGTGTTGGTGAGTCTGCTGTAGTCAGAATAAGGACATATATTTTCCATATATGGACCAGATGGAGTAAATGTACAACTTGAAACAATATTTACAGACTTGAAGACCAGAAAAGTCCAGAAAAGCGAGGTTATGGGCCCTTTAATCACTTGAAAGGTATCGCAAAAGCAATGCGTAGCCATAAAACCGCAATACTGATATTTTCTCCATATTGTGCAGCTCTTTCTTACTGAACTGCATATTCTAGAACAGGATTTTATTCTCTTCAAATAATCAATATCACAGAAGATTTCGGTTTGGATTATATTTGCGTCAATGCTGCACAACATATCATTTGTTAATTTTTGTGAGATTTTGTGATATTGTGATTTTTTGTTTAAAATAATGCAGACCACTGTTCATTCACCAGTGTATTTCTACAATATTATTATCTGTATCACAACATAAGAGCAACAAAATTGCAATACCTGACCTGAAGCGTTGTGATCATATCATCACCTTATCGACATATAGCACACTTACACTTGCCCTTTTCAAATGCATTTTCTCCAGTGGGCGTAGGTGATAGGGCAGAAATATAGTACCATGACACTTGAAAACACTTCCACAATACACAGTGATTTCACAACATCTGTGCCTTTATTTCCAGTTTTGATGACTGCAGGGCTCCAGTATGGTTCACAAGCTAGTGCAGTAGAGGTGGGATTGCAGTAAGGCTCTGGAAGCTTTGGAAAATCCAGGCTAAATCACTTTAATTCAAATCATTTGTGTAACCACGCAGGGGCTTCTGCTCCTTGTTAATCTGCAGTACAGCTCAAAGCAATGTGACTTTAGCATGCATTTCATTTGTATCAAAATTTAAAACAAACAGAATATTCCAACACATAAACAGAAAATGCATACTGATGTGACAACAATTCATGAAGATTGTTCAGTTTTACTTACTAGCAATTATTTTAGTGTTCATGCGAGCACTGAATTCAAGTGGTGCCACACACACTCACACACATGGGGCTCATTCTACCCCTTCACTTCGCCCCTTCTCATTTCCTGTCCCCTTCTATATGAGAAAGAATCTGAAAACCTAGATCTAGCCCGTATTCTTCAGCTCATAAAAAGCCCAAGGTACCTCAGTTAGGGAATACAAAAGGAACTAAACTGATCTAAATCCTGTGTGGACATGATGGATTATCAGCCCTCCAGCAAAACAGAGTTATTAACACTATACGAATCATGCCAAAGTTGAGAAAAACTTTTGCCCCACCAAACACTGCTCCATCTTGGGCTATGTGCTGGTCTTCTAAAGCAATGATTTTCTGAAAATGAATATTTACAAATTCCCCCCATCCCCTCTACACCAAATGTAGCTGATCAGCCAAGCCATTTGGCGTCTGAAGTTTGCTTCTTTAGTTTTGCACTGCAGCTGTGAAGATAACAAGCAATAGAAGATTATCATCATGCCAATAAGCAGAGCTAACTGCGTGCCTAAATAATTACACACTTGTTACAAAGTGTGTTGAGTTACGTAATCTCAAATAAATGTTCATATGCGGCTTCTGACTCCATCATATTAGCATGAGTATGGTTAGGATTTTACTGATACTGAAATCGATATTGAAACTCTTATTGATACTACTCTAGATAATTTAGTGCAAAAAAAACAAAAACAAAGATATCACATAAAAAGATGTGAAAATATTAAACAGTTATTTTATTGTTACTTTTCTTTGAAAACAAGCTAACAAGCTAAACTGTTTCCTGCATATCCCTCCATAGGGAGGAGCAATCGCTACAAATGTCTGGTGGTGCAGAGTGTCACTCCCATCCCTCCCACTGGTCCAATCTAGCAGCAACCATTTGAATAAATACCGACAGCAGCACCGTTTGTCCAGGAGCTTATCCATATTTCGGTACTGACTAGTCAGGAACCAGTACCAATTTAGTACTGGTTCTCAATACCCATCCCTAGCATGATATATATTTATCTATATTAACGGACAAATACACAGACAAAATTCAGGCTGCTACTACTGTTTTGAGTTATGATACATCAGTCTAAAAGTCTGAGATCACATTGAAAATCAGGGATTTCTTTTAAACCTGGAAATAAGCAAGAGAAGGCTCTAGAAAATTCAAAATAATGAAAAGTTATAATGAAGAAGAAATATGTAACTATTTCCAGGCCACTATTTAGGTAAATATGTGACCTTGACCGTGTTAAAGCCTCTAAACAAGTCTCATCCTTTTCACAAAAGTGTGTATTCAGAAGACTCTCAGGTGGATCTGATCTACTCATTACAGGCTTCTGCACAACCTTCTGAAGTTTGAGTGCATGCTGTCATTAAAGCAAAACAAAAAAGCTAATATTTCAAAGATTCTGCTTTCCATTCAAATTGTTTGATAAACTGTCTGGTTATATAATTTGCAATGAAAAAAAAAAAAAGATTTCAATTAGAACCTAATTCAAAACAGAACTTTCAGTAGTGGTGTTGTATTTTTGGCCACCATTTTGACAGTAAGTCATACAGTGCCAGAAACCTTATAAGCAACTCTATCTATGATTATCGAACAACTTTAATGAGCGACGACTTAGGCATACAATTTGCATAGCACTAATTGGTACATGCTTCCATTAGGTACATTAGCCTTGTAGCTCCAATACAAAACTAAAGGAGCAAACATGTCATACATTTGGGATAAGAAGGGGAAAAACAAGTAAATCTGTATTTTTTGTCACACTATTCATTTAACTGAGGCAGACTATCATAAATAAATTAGATTTCTCTCCTGTAGGCAAGCAATAGTGATGAGACTGGAAGAGCGATTAGAGCTTCACTGCACGAGGAGTCACCCGATAGTCTGGAGGCTAGAGCAGAGCGAGAGAACACACAGACACACACTAAACTACTCTAACCCACAGGAGGTGAATAAAACACTGGTTTGTGCTAGAGGGGTGCCATAAGGTACGGGTGTTTCTGGCCACTTGCTGCAAAAATGAAATTGTCCAGAGGCTAAAGCTTAGACGATCAAAACACAGTGACATAAGGTCACCTTGCCACCATATTGGTATTGCCTCTGAGCTCTCTGAAATAAATGGTTGTCAATGGATGTAATGTACACATATCTGCAGAAAAAATGCTAGAAAACTAAAAATTGCTTTCGAATAGACTCTCAATACTTAGCAATATTACCCAGTACAAAACAAAAGAAACCTCAGACACCAAACATGTCTAGGCAAACCAACTACATTTGGGAAAGGGAAACACTGGGTGCATTTAGTTTTTCACCAATCTACTCCTTCAAAGAAAGGTTTCGCTCCTTTTGAGTTTTTAATTTTGCTCGGTTGATTTGGCTCAAGCGCTCAGGTTCTGAAACCATTTCCAAAATTTCTTATTGATTCAATAATTCAGCAGAGCCTTAAAGCATCTTGCCAGCCCTTTATGACAACATATTGTTTCATGTATTTAATTTCATCATCAAGGTTTATTCATTTATTTACCAGGTTTAACTCTGGTTACTTTTTAAGTAGCGCATTTTTGCAAACGCATGTAAAAAGATAACTGCACAGCATTTAAGGGTGTAGCAATTTCAATACAGAATGGAAAAAATTATGTACGAAACAGAGTATGGGAATTTAAAACTATCATCAGTACCTCACTTTCACTTACACTAAAATTTACCATCTTACCAATTTAGAATCTTTCATGGAAAACACCATGAACAATAAAAAATAGGAATGTGGGGACACCCTATTAGAGTAAAGTGGGCTGGACCATATGCTTGAGATGAACTCTAATTTATCATTCCTATGAAATGTAGTGCTACTGTTTCGTTGATGTATGTTCTCTGTTAACACTGTAATGCAGAGCGTGTACAATGAACGTATCCTGCTGTTATATTTTTGCCATGTCAGCTAGCTTGTGTGAAATCAGACATATTCGATTCAGAAACTGGCTGATATATGCTGTGCAGCAAGAATGGTGGGCGTGCTGAGAAATGAAAATGAAATGAACGAAAAAATTTATTACAGAGGCCCTTCAGGTCTAATAGAGACAGCATAACCCAGAAAATAAATTGACCAAAGTGATTAAGTGGGAAACCAAATAAATGACTGCGCGTTGATTCCCTGGGTGCAGATTCCTCTCATTAAGCAAATAAAATGTGTAAGAATCGGTTTGATATTGAATCCGAAGGTGCGGGTGGCTCAGGAGCAGAGCAATAGAAAGAGAAACCGCGGGAAAAGTCTTTCACACGCACTGATCCTTCATGCTTGCAGGAGAATAACCGCTCCTAATTAAATTCATATTATTTCTCAGATATTAGCAGACATTTGATAGCTTTAAACCCTTTCGCAGATGCAGGCTGAATTCCAAACAGCAGGAATCTTTCAGGCCTAACTAAAGCTGAGACTCTGCGACATAATGAACTGCCTGCGGCACAGAGCTTCTGTTTTCCCACCATAAATGCCCAACTAGCTCCACCACACACGTACAAATTGTACACAAGACACTGGGCAATAATTAAATGCAAACACGTTTTTGATAAACTGGTAAAATTTAACACAGTCTGATTTCAGTGCATTTTCATTCTCTTTTCTTGCTTTACTCCCTTAAACTTTGTCAACAAAGAATTCACGATACCTGCTATTATTTTACGCTATGTGATTTACAGACAGCAGTGTCAGACAGTGTCAGAAGCCACATAAGCAAGTCTATTAGAGATTACTTATGATTTATGCAGTCGGCACAATGTTACTTGGGGGTCTCCAATACAAAACTAATGAAGGAAACATGTCATGTCTGACCAACTACATAAGGGGGGGGGGGGTTGTGGTGAAATGTTTTTTTTTTTTTTTTTTTTTTACCTTCAAAATGATTTTAAAAATGCTAAAAATAGGCTATAGGCAAGAAATTATTTGATTAAAATGAACAGAAAAAAAAAACTGATCTGCTGGTTAACATTGTACGTCAATATGCTACACTCAACTGAACTGATAAAAATCTGCCACGGCTGCTTTTTCCATCCACAACGAACGCAGCAGGCTTTTCAGAGCCCAATAGTGGCGGATGCTGGGTAAACACAGGCCGGACACTTTCTGGAAGGACATCAAAGAGATGCTACACTCCAAGAGAACAATGGGGAAATTTTCATTTTAATTACAGCAGTGCAGATTCCTGAAATGCTCTGATCTAAATGGCCTCATTGGAACTGTGACCATTAATATGACCAAAATTGTCCAGCTCAGTTCTCACTACTGCCTGCCAGAGGATCTTCAAGACATGAACAAAAGAAGTGAGCAATAGGACAATATATTATTGTTATTTAATTAAAATGCTTTTTGCAATGGGCATCACAACAACAGCTTATCAGGACTGCCAGCAACACTGAACATCACAGGACGGCGGCCCATTATGTTATCGTTTTAGATTCATGAGCAGAGGAACAGGGAGAAAAAGAAAGAAAGAACCACAGGCCTTGAAACACCTCTGTCTAATCTTCTTCGTAAATTTCCCCATATTGAAATAAACTACAGCAAACAAAGGAGCGATAGAACATCTCCCGTTTCATTTGAAGTCAATGGGAATGGAAAACGATGACATATTTTGGTTCCAAACAGATTGAAATAAGCCATCAGAGAGGATCAACAGGCATAGCATTCCTTAAAATGGTATCATATGAGGAATTAGCAAGGTGGAAAGGTCAATTCTGATTTTTGGTTGACTTTATCATGGTCTCCTGGAGCTGCTCAGTGGACACAGGCTGCAAGGCACAAGTTGCCGAAACTGCAATCACCTCCACTTCACGGAACACAGCTCTGGGTCTGCAGGCTAAAGTCACTGGCTGGAGAGAACATCACCCCCATTAACTGGATTCTGTCTGGGATCACATGCGATGCCAACTGCACCAGTGTTCCCCTGCTCCACTGCCAACTCAGCCCCTTTATTATCCCCCCCCCCTTACAGAGCCTAGTGGTATTCATAGATATTGCTTTACTTTCATATTTGCGGTGTGCGGGTTAATCAGACACAAGAATTAAACATAAATGTCCACAAAGCAGTGCAATTTGTTGTGAGGTGATATGGAAGTCAGGCATGAATTAAAGATGAATTCAACTAATTAACATTTTTTCTATCTTAAGATCTTTGCCGATTAAGTTTAGCGCACTGCAGTTTAATTTTAGTAGCTTCAAATACCTGCTTCTAATGAATAAAGTGTTAAAACTGTGTATTGTAAACTAGTTCCAGCAATATTGTAAACTAGGTCTTGCAGCACGTATTGAGCCCAATTTCTTCAACCTCAATGCACCAATTATTATTATTATTATTATTATTATTATTATTATACTTTCCGGCTCCCTTTCTCCAAAGGCTGAGATCAGGCTGCGTGAAATCATCTGACCATGTTGAAGTTTTCAGCTACAAACTGCATCCGCCTGCAGAAGTTTTTTCACTGATTCAGAAACACACGCTGGGAGTCGTCCTTCCAGGAAAAACTCCATTTCTGGAAGAGAAGCAGCGCACAACATAAATCCACCAAACCCCCCCACACCACCACTCGGCCCGCGGTCAAACACATCCTCCAGACTCCGTAAACAAATTTTTCGACAAACTGGAACGATTATCGAAAGCCTCTGCAATCTCTCGCCACAGTAAACACACACACGCACACAGCCTGAACGAAGATGAGCGCATAGCACATAATGTTCTCTTTTTTTTAAGTTACACATTCAGGCTTTTTGTTCATAACCCATCTGGATAAGATTCTACAGAAAGAACAAAGAATTCCCCAAGAAGCAAACAAACATCAATTCCAAACAATGGCAGAAGAGAGGATAATATTTTTTTATGAACAAACATTGTTTTACACACACAGCTCGATTCTTAATTGCAATTAGAGGCATTTATGTTGAGCTGGTCATTTTTCCATCTTTTTGACCTCAGCTGTTGGGCTAAAATCACAACTTGTCTCTAGCTCACCTGGTTCTACTGTGCTATAAAGTTTCCTTCATTAGGGCTCCGGAATTGCTGTAAGTGTTGGGCCCGTCCTCAAAAGATCGAGAGCTCGATCTCCAGTGATGCCACAGACCTCCGTGGCCGCGAATCCAAAAGAGCACAACTGGCAGCACTCTTTCTGTCAGGCCCACCCATTCCCCCATCACTCAGTGTGATGCTAGCCAGAGCCTGTTAGCTGTCATAAGAGTTTGCAGTTAGCATTCTTCTCCAAGTTTGTCTGAGCTGTCTAATGGTGCTGCTATCACATTAACTTGAAAAGTTGTGGTGGTGCTTTGAGTGACTCAAGAGAAAGCACGTGCTAGCCTTCACCCTCTCAGTGTTGGTGGTATTATGTGATTGGAATTAAGCAAAAATAAAACGTTTCTTTCATTTTCATTTTTGTCCTTCTCTTTAAAAGACATTAATTAACCAAGGAATACACGTTACTATACTATTTTGTGCAAAACAGTTTCATAAAATAGACATCTGTTTTAAACTTGTCTATTAAACTAGAACTTAAGTAGCACCCAAATTGATCTGCACGTAAAAGCTATAATTTGATATATTTTTGCAGATAACAGTATGTTATGCAGTGCCAGAAACCACATGCAACTTAACACAGACTGAGGCAAGTGAGTGATGATTAATGAATGTAATTTGCACAATGTTAATTAGCATGCAAATAAGCTTTCATTGTTCGCTGCACTGGCCTTTTAGCAAACTTCAGACACCAAAACATGTCTTGGCTGTAAAAAGAGTAAAATGTGTAAATGCGATGTGTTGTCAAACTGTCACTTTAACAGGCAACCAAAATAATGCAATATAGTCCAGAAAACACTACCCATCAGTACTCACACAGCAACATCCAAAATGACCAAAACAGCAAATCAGTGCATTCTACTAAGAATCAATTACTGCATTCAGGTAAAGCAGTTTCAGTGATTTGCTGGAGCTGGGATGATAATGCATAAAACAGGTTCACAGCTGGAATTTACACCTGTCAGTCATACAGTGAGCCTTATCCTGGGCCTATACAATAATTCAGCATATTACTCAAGAGGGAATGGGTCAAAATAAAAAAACTGGAAAAAAAATTATATATATATATATATATATACACATATTAATCTGCCTCGAGGAGGGGAACTGTAAACAAACTTCAATTATCGCTCTCTCTTATTTTCTTTTTTAAAAACTACTGGGAGAAGAATGACTGTTTTTCACTTTAAAGCACTACTGAGTACACATTGTTTTACACTGATGAAGCTAAATGTGTGTTCTCCAGATAAGTGAGCATTAACAACTGTAGACTACTGCTTACAGGATTAGTTCAGAGAATTTACCCCCCTTCAGCAAATGTAGTTAATCAGTAAAGACATGTTTGGTGTCTGAAGTTTTCTTCTGTAGTTTTGTAGTCTGAAGCTACAAGGCGAAAACTGTATTTTTTTTCTACTTTCAAAACCCATTTTCTGTTCTGAAGAGGACAAGAAACCTTAAAGCACCTTAGAACCGAGTTAATGATGAATCATAAATTTAGCCTAAAGGCCGAGGTCAGAAAGGTCAATACAGTGAAGCTCAACATGATTGTCTGATTATAGCTGCAAGGGAAAACACTATCCCCTCAAAAGACAACAATAGTATAATCTACCTGGTGTGTAAAAATACACCCTCATGTATCCTGATTCAACTGCAACAGTTTTGGAACATCAGAATAAATTGTAAGTGATTATAGTAATATTCAGTAAAGTACGCCTTTTTTTTTCTTTTTTTTTTTTTTTAACAAAATAGAAGTCTCAGGCTATTAATAGGAAAGAAATGAAAAACAAATTTGCTGGTGTACTTTTTATGCTGTATTTGTGTTGTATATTGCATTATTTAACTGTACCAAAGTAACCAAGCTGAACTGAATGTTATGGTGAAATCTGAGGGTTCATCATTCACTGAATTATTCCTCAAAAAATCAAAGTAATCACCTTAGGGTCAGAAATTCATATAATAAGGCAGTTTGCCACATATCCACCAGTCACGTAATGTGTCTTGAGTATCAGGTTTATATCTGGATAAGATATAAACACTTAAAACACAGTTAAAACAGCTATAAATGCAAATGCACAGACCACTTCAGAAGGTGATCTGATTGTTGAGTCACATTCTTCAACCAAAGCCCCTCTTACTATTGTCACAGTGGTAATAGCAAGACACTTAACCCTCAGCTGCTCCAAGGGGACTGTCCCTGTAACTAATGATTGTAAGTCGCTCTGGATAAGGGCATCTGTCAAATGCCACTTTTTCTTTACAGTAATTCCCCCTTCACTGTTCTGCTTATGGAAGAGACAGCTGTTCAACACTTAACATGAGCCTCACTGCTCTTTCAGTTCATCTCCTGACATGACTATTTTGATTCCGCAGCCAGTTAGCGAAAATGAAGTGCCAGTTTAGTTAAACTCACATCGCTGTTATCACAGTCTCAATACAACACACTCTGTTTTAAAGCATGTGGTTCATGATGGTGATGACACAGAAGGATAATTATTCTGAATAGCCTTCTTCTTGTAAACACTGGGTGTGTCGTGTAAAATTGTGCTCTTGTTTCAAACAGAAAAGAAAAACGAGGAGCAACACAGGTGACAGGTTGCTGTAGAGCTGATTTGAACATTACTAGACACACAGTAATCGGATTTCAGTCTGGCTAACTTGGGATGCATTTGATTACCAAGTATAAATGCATTTGGCTAAAATCTTATCAGGATATAAGTCAGATACCAGGCACGTAAAGTGACCAGGTGTAAATGGGGTCAGAGCGTTTGTCTATTCATGTACACATTCCAGAGTGTGTGTGTACCTCCTTCCTTTCTTCTCTGTTTGCAGTCACTGGAGAACAAGTTAAACAGACTGAGAGAGAGAGAGAGAAAGAAAGAAAGAAAGAAAGAAAGAAAGAGAGTGAGACTGAATGATGAAAGGAAAGTGCATGATGGAACTGGGTGAGAGAGAAAGAGAGGCAGAGAAGGAAGAGCAGGGGGAGGGACAGAGAATGAAAAGAAAGGGACAGAGAGAAAGAGTGTGTGTGTCTGTGTGTAAGAGAGAGAGAGAGAGAGAGAGAGAGAGAGAGAGAGAGAGAGAGAGAGAGAGAGAGAGAAGACAGAGGAGAGGAAAGAAAGAAGAGAGAGGAGAGAAAGAGAGAGATTAATGCATTCCACAGTTGCACTCTGCTTTACCACAATAGGTTCATGAGAGACACACCCAAAAAGTACCTCCTAAGCAGTAACCACACACACACTCACACACACTCACACACACTCACACACACTCACACACACTCACACACACTCACACACACTCACAC
>JBBPCZ010021906.1:0-14349 GCA_037974445.1 Brycinus macrolepidotus
AAGCAGTAGGTCATCCGGGTACTTCTCGCCTACTGTGTTTCGAATACTATGAATTCGGACATACTACTCGCCTCGCATACTGTTTTTTGCATACTGTATAGTAGGGAAGTATGCGATTTCGGACGCAGCCATTGGTTCTGTGTTGTGCACTGTTGGTATAAGTATCTCTGTGTTTGTTTTTTGGTTGTCGGTCCACCCTCACATTTCTCTGGGTATGTACCTGTCTTTTGTTTTGTTTTTGAGAGAGTATTGGCCCTCGTGCCATTTTGTGTTGCTTTCTGTTTAAATAAAGCATTCGAAGGAAAATGGAAATCCGCAGTTGCGCCTCCTTCTTGGACGGGTATGCACCCGTCCAGACAATTCTTAACTCAACTTTATGTTTTAAGAGAAAAATCTTAGCTTCTCATCCTTACCTTTTTTAAAACTACAGTGCACATATTCTGAAGAAAATAGAAAAATCCCACAAATACTAGAAAGAAATCGATTGCATTTCCTCAAGTGTGATTGTGTGGTTACTATAAAACCAGTGTTTGGAGACACCCAAACATTGGTTTAATGGCCAAAAAAAGTTTGTGTTAAAGAACTTCTGTTCACAGTAGATCTCTTCTGACTCTTTTCATTCAGTGAACCATGTTTTATTGCTTAGCCACAGAGGGGTACAAACGACTGTCACCCAAAAATGGGTAGAAAATCGCATGCAGCCGCATTCATGGGCTGATTATTTTTAATGAAACAATAACATACAGTGACTCTTTTTTTTTTTATTACTGACCTGAGCTTTAGTGTCTTTAAGTCTGTTTATAAGCCTGCTGTGTCTTTAGCTCTGCAATTTGTTGCTCCATGTTTTGTAGCTGTCCAGCTGCCATAGCCATGACATCACAAAACTCACCCCTCTGCTCTCTCTCCCCATATATTCCAGAGGTGACTCAACCACAACAATCAAATTTTTAAACAATCAGTATTCGGTATCTGATCAACCAAACAAAAATCTGAATACACCGGATATTAAAGAACATTTTACTCTTGGAATTTTGCCAAAATTCAATACGGGCTCGGACAACAAATGGCGACAAAAAACGGGTGAAAATAAAATAATTAGTTCCATTTCCACAAGAAAATGTAAGGTGTGATTGTGTGGTTGCTAGAAAACCAGTGGTAAGAGACACCCAAACATTGGTTTTATGGGCCAAAAAAGTTTGTGTAAAAAAAAAAAAAATCTATAAATAATCATGTTGCGAATTCTCTTCATTCAGTGCCCAAAATCTTACCGCTGAACTACCAAGTGGGTGTTGTTTCTTACCAAGCCATTTATGGTTATGGATGGCTGCATGTGTAGCCATACTTACAGGTTGATTATCTTTAATTAAACTACAGCAAACAGTGACACACATCTTTTTTTTTTTTTTTAAACTGACCTGAACTGGATGGGAAAACGCAGAATGCAGAAATGCACAAACTATACACATACATTAAATATTATTGTCTTATATTACATGGACTATTTGTTTCATTTGTAGATCAAGTTAAAAATGCTGTGTAATGTAAGAGAATTATTATATATATATGTGCGTATATTCATGTATGTATATTTTTTTCCCCCCACAGATTGACCGTGTCATTTTCTGTGTCTTCCTGGAGACAGATTATGAAATTTACAAAAGGAAGATGTCAGATTTCTTCTCTGCAGGTACTATATTTGCATGTTTGTTTGTTTTTTATCTTGCTTTAATGAATTGCACTATAAAGATTTACACTATAGCATTTAATTTGAATTAATATGCTCATTCAGTCCAACACTTGGAACTTGATTAATCACACATACTTATTGTACTCACAAGCCTGACATTATGTATCCAGGTCTTCAGAAGTGTTCAAAAGAAATTTTTAGCACTGGCTTTCTTTCTATGCTGTTTTCGATTTCTGAATTAAACCTAAATTTGCCAGTTTAGAATGTAATACTAGTAGAGCTGCAGTCAAGACCGCTTTTGCCAAGTCCAAATCAAGTCTAAGACCAGGACTAGTTGAGACTGCTTATTGGCCTATTTATAATCTCTGTGTGATGCTAGAGATGCAGTGTATCTTCTATTTTAAGATGACTATTTTGCTTTGTTATTTGATCTACAATGATCAAAAAGAAAGTGCAAGGTAACAACTTAGGCCCAAATTAGGTCCAAACATTGATCAGTTTGTGGTTGCCCGCCACAATATCAACACTGACAGCCACACATTGGTGTTCTTTTTTTTTTTTTTACTACATTAAATGGGTAAAATATCATTTAATTGTAGAGATGCGCACAGGGCATTTTTTTGCTTAGCCTTTATTTCACTGCTCTCTCTCCTGTGCAAAATCTCACATCACACATGCCTTGTTGTCCAACGCCCTAGTCGACAAAGATTTTGTTGGTCACGCCTAATCAACTTTCACCACAAATAAAATCTAAATCTGTGGGAAACACTGAAGCCATATTATTTACTTTAAGTATAGCCACTTCACTTGATTCACTGGGCTCGCCAACAAAATGAACATGATGAGAATGGATGCACTGCACGCAGAGTGTGAGGAGACTTTGAAAGAATTAAACAAATGCTTTTTTTTTCTGAACAAGCTCGCTTAATCAGTGATTTTGTATTAAAGGTGTTACTTGACAATAAAAGTTATTCAATATCAGTTGGACTCGGATGAGACAAGCTAGAATATTTAGTGAGCATTACGGCAAAATTCCAACAAATGAACAGTTTGCAGTGTAAGATTGTCATTGTCCATCATGTATCTTGATTGTGATATAGGGCACTTGCAAAATTCACCAACAAGGAGAACCTAGACTGCTAGATTAATAAATAAATTGTACATTTAGGTCTGCAGAAGTGCACATATTTCATCTGGGGCAGCTGGTGGCCTGGTGGTTAGGGTTAGGCCCGTGCAATTAGAAGGTTGTGGGTTCGAATCCCGGGACTGCCAGTGGGTTATATGCAGAGAACAATTTCATGCTGTTCACATGCTGTGCTGTGGTGTGTTCATGTATGACAAATGGACACTTTATGTTTATATGTATATATTGTATAATTGGTAAGTAAAGCATTCATGACATAGATATGGAGCAATTATATAACTTTGCGCATGGGCGCCAGAAGCATTTTTAATATGAGGGGGACGCAGGGCTCTACGAGACGTAGAGTAGTCCATGAGGGAAAAGTGGGGGGGACGCGCGCTGCTCTCTATGTCTCGACTGTTGTCCAGGAGGGGAAAATGGTTCCAGCGCCCATGACTTTGTGGGACACCATGCATCTCAGGAGCTAGGGATTATAGAAACTTAAAATTATCTTGTAGTTTGAACAATTTCAAGTGGGCTGCCACCAACGAGGGGTGCCCGGGGAGCAGTGTGTGGGGACGGTACCTTGCTCAAGGGTACCCCAGTGATGACACTAGCAGTCCAGGGATTCAAACCCACAACCTTCTGATTGCAGGGGCAACACCCTAACCACTAGGCCACCAGCTGCCCCGAATTAAGGGGAGCTGAAATTAGATGGAGTCAAAAGGCACTGTACACCACAGTAACAGTATATACAAGATAATATTTGTTCTATAAAATAAGCATGCCTTAAGTTGTTAAGCAGAGTTTTAAAGACTGTCACACATCCCAGCTTTTGTTATTGTCAAAATTTTCTTGTATTTTGTTTTAGAAATAGTTGTGTTTTGCACTAATTTCAACCATGGCTGAAACCACACTCGACTCTGCAATCCAAAAGTCTAGTGAAATACTGTGGCACATGAGGTTAACAGGTGTGGTGCAAGACTGACTGATAATATTTCTTAGTGCCTCTCTCTGAAGTGTGCCGGCTTTAGCCTCAAGTTCCAGATATGAAGCGTGATTCAATGGGGCTTTGATTCTGTCATCACCCGTAGTGATCTAAAACCATGTGGAGACCTCAATTGAAAGCCCAGATGTAGGTGAGGCAGACGCACACCTTGTCAGTGACTCTTCAGTGTCTCACACTTTCACATGTCTGTTTCTTGTTTGATGGACTTTGTTGGGTTTGATAGGTGTAAGTAAAGTGTAATGTGTCCATTTGTCATACGTGTCATACACCACAGCACAGCACAGTGTGAACAGCACGAAATTGGTCTCTGTAGTGGTCTCCGGTAGTGGAGTGGTATGTTATAAAGCTCTAGATACTTAGTCAGAAGCTCAAGTGACTAGATCCCTCTTTGGTCTCTCACTTGTTTTCTTTTGCTTTGCTCTCTCTCTTTCTCTCTCCTATCCCTCTCTCTCTCTCTCTCTCTCTCTCTCTCTCTCTCTCTCTCTCTCTCACACACACAGTTTTTCATGCTCTCTCCATCTTTCTCTGTGTCCTGTCTTGCGTCTCCATGGAACCTGTCTTCTCCTCCCGAGACAAGGCATCATCCGGTTCCCACAAGCTCGCTCTCGTTTTGCAGTCATGTACTGTTTCTGTCTGTAAAGGGCATAGCTCTCACAGGAAGGCCCATTGCTGCTATTCCTCAACCTCCCTAGACGATAAACAGACACATTATTTCAGTGCAGACTGCTTTGTAGCCCCTGTTAGCCCTTCCCTAGTGTCCACATCTCAGACGAAGACTAGAGCACGTTCTGCCTCCATGATGAGGCCCTATGGAAACCTTGAGCTGAGGAGCTCCTCACATGGGGCACTAGGAGGATCATATTATCTACTCATGCCTCCCCAGTGTGTGTGCGCATGTGCATGTGTATGGAAACACACAGATGAGACACACACACACACACACACACACACACACACACACACACACACACACACACACACACATTCCTTCTCTTTCTCAAGCCCTGTTGAAAGATGACAGCCCCAAGAGAATCTCTGATTATATCAGGGCACCAGGCCAGTCGCTTTACGTTAGGGCTGGGAGATGAGACGGAGGAGGCCATCGCTCTCCCCATAATCACTCTTCTAGATTACAACCATGCTGGCTTGAAAGAGCACATCCCCAGCACACAAATGAGCGTGTGTAGAAAAGAGGTCTTTTACTTGGCCAAGCAAAAACAAGCCTCTAAATGTAGAGAATGACCATTTAGTCCAAATGTGGTAGGTCTCAGAAAGACCACATCTGACCTTTTTCCCCAGATCCAAATCATGTGTTTTTGAGTGGCAAATCTTTATCGGAAAAGCATGCTAATGTTTTAAAGTTAACAGTGTCAACTGCTGTGAAGCAGTCCATGATTAGACATAGATTCAACTGGGTACTAATGTTTTAATGGTAGCAAAGTTCTGTGACACCACTTTTGTCATACTACTTATTACACATTGTTCCATGCAAATAACATGAAATTGAATTAAGCCTAGGTGAAACTGAATTAAGTTTAGGTGATGTGGCTTAGCAGGACACTGAATAAGGCCAACAGCATTGTTATTAAAAAGACAGGTGGTAGAGGTGAAAGGTTTGAGAGATTAAAAATGGGGAGAGCTCATTAAATGTAAATGGCATAGTGACAGGGGCAAGGTCGGTAGTGTTAATTGCGACCCCTGGGTGATTAATGTTATTCATCTGCACCATGAAGACATCTTAAATCCGCGTTCACTGAACATTCATGCTCTGTCAAATTCTGAATCTAAATCCATTGTTATAGCACTCTTTAGAAAACCAAGTCTTTTTTCTTTTAAGCCCCTACAATTACCTCCCCTATCTCTGACTGCTGTAAGGTTCCATTTGGACGATGCTTCTCCTAGTGAAGAAGCTGGTAATTGAGTAATATACTGAAAGCCGTTAGTCCAAACTATTTCATTGTAAAAAAAAAATTACCAGGATATCTTTTTTTTTTCTTAAACAGATTGCTTCATTCACCTGTGTTGGTTCGTTTTGACATTGCCCTTTTCCCAGCACGTGAGACACTGATTGAAGCAGGCAGTGGGAGTGGAGAAAATGTTCTGGAGTAGCATCATTAACATGGGAATGGTAATCTGAAATATCACTTCTGAGCTGAGATTTTGGGTGAGAAAGACAGACATAATAGGACCGATTTAGCTCCACTGGTGTTGCTGACAGTGCCTGCTGTAAAAAAAAACCTGTGAAAATAACAAGGCCTTGAAAGCCCCATCCCAACACCTCATCATCATCACCCTGGGAAGCGGGGAGCGAGAAGCAGCTGCAGCTCATTTCGACTGAGCTGTAAGGTTCTGGTCATATTTTGAGTGCAGCCTTTCACATTTAGTTTTGCACAACTGTCACTGTTGCTTTCCTTTTTGGTCTTTATCTCAGCCTCTCTTTGTCTTTGACTTAGTTTCAATTCCCTTTCTCTCCAAGTAATATTTCTTACATGATCACACTGTAGTTCATTTACTTTAGCTTCATTTGCTGGGCACTGAAGGCACAGTTGTTGTCTTTTTTGTAATAATACTATACATTTTTTAAAGATAATACATCTTTTACAATACTTTCCAATACTGTACTTTCCTGTAAGGGCTGGACGTAGTTGTGCAATCCCAATTTTATGAACACACGAATGATCTGAGTATGATCTAAAGGGGTCAATACAAAGACATAAGCATAAGGCACAACAGGTGGGAACGTTAGTAGACAATCCACAACTAAAGACTGAAACACAGGGATATAAATACTGAGAAGGACAATGGGCAGGGGAGGAGACAAGAACAAGACACAGGTGAACAAGATAGCAGTGGGGCAGGGCTAGGGTAAACAATAACATGAACAACAGGGACACGGTAGGGGCACACGTCACACTACCAATCATTTTAGTTGAAAATACCATTGGTCCTGAAATGTATAGTAGTAGAGATAAGAAGATTGTGCATACAAAAAACTCAAGTTACCTGTGGTTACCATACAAGAATCACTCCTTCATGAACTGTCTCATGAAATTTGTGAGACTCTGAATGTCTTTTGCTCTCATTACAATAGCAAACCCCTATTCTGAAAAACTGAAACCACTGCAGTTGCAACCATGGTGTCTTTATGAGTTATTGTAATTCTTTCAGTTCAAACCAATATATGTTTCACAATTGTCATAATGATCAGCCCCTTTAGAATACCCACAGCAGAACCAAGTGAGGAGAAGCCTACATGTTTCGCTGCTTTTTTTATAGAAACTGATAGAATTCTTACCAAGAGACAAAAGCTCTTCGAGGAACCATCAGTTTTCAGGAACATTGCAACAGCCCTGTCAACACCACTTAACTGTGCTCACATCCCTGACGTCCATTACCGCCAGCTAGTGCACCACAAGCTGAATATGACATCCATTGTGTGGAGGCTTGGTGGATGCGACTGTTTAGTCTAGGGCATTGCCTGGGACACTGTACAATTACGTTATACAAAAACTGAAGGCATGCAAATTTCCAAACAGGAGACATTAATTAGAACTTCAGAGAACAGGCCATCCAGGTAATTCAGATGGGTTATAATGTTCTGTTGGAGTAATTAGCATTTCAGGTAAAGTCAGGATGGGATCAAGAAGCTCTCAAAGGAGTAGTAAATAAAGGTACAGTATAGACCAAAAGTGACTTTTTTATTATTATTATTTCAGCTACTTTACAATAAAGTCAACTTGCCAACAACCTCCACACATTTAGTAATGTCACAGAATACTAACACACTATTCAGAATGCACAGAAAATTTGTCCTAAACAGATACTAAGAGCAGGTACATATCTTTTTTTTTTTTTCTACTGTGTGGGTCCCAGTTTTTGGTTGGTAGGAAACAACTTCCAGTATACCTAGACCAGTGACACCAGGGATACAAATTTGGTCTGTTATGTGGGACAGACTATTTTTGTCAAGTATAAGTAAAAATAAAAAACTATTTTTATTAGAAAAATGATTTTAATAACATGACAAACATTACATACAATAATTTACTGTTTCTGAAATAATTTAAATAATAGTAAGTCTATAAAAATAAATACAACAAAAATAATTCCAATGTGTGTCTAAATAACGTGTGCCTCAGCAGCAATATCTTCGTAGTACTTTTTCTGTCAATATCTTGATTATTATAAAACAGGTATAGATAAGAAAAAAAACAAACACAATCACAGCTTGTAGCTCAGGGGACACTAAGTGACTGCATATCATATCTGTTATAACAAAGCCTTTTTTTCTGTTTTTATTGGCTCAGACCAATAGGAATGCTCCTGATAGGACACATTTTTATTTTAAATTCCATTATAAATGGAGAATGTTTTGTTTCATTCTCCTTTAAAGTTGCCTCTCCCTCTTTCTTTCTCTACGTTTCTGTCAGTGTTTTCAATTTTCAGGGGGTGTTTCCATGTTCTGTTTGCTCATGGTGGTGGGAAACCCCCCACTAACTTTAATAGTGGCTTTCCTCTGCCAGTGTTTGCGCTGAAGAAAGCCTGTAATTTGTAAAGCCGACTGTTAGCAGCAGGTTGACGGCGTCTGTCGTGAGACCAGAGGGAGGGGATGGCATCCAAAAGGGTCGAGAATGAAGCTCTTCGTCACTCTCCCTGGGGAATGAGTATTGAGTGGGGTATGGCACGTTAATATCATCAGACGCGCCATAGAACTGTTTCAGAGTGTCACTGCAGGAGCCATTTTGCACGCACTGGAGCACAGCCGTTATAGCAGTAGCACTAGCAGTGCCTCACCATTTTTTCTATGCTTCTCCCAGAAAAAAAGAACAGCTCTTACTTTATCAGTGCACAGTTTACGGCCTTAGTCCAACGCTGGTCAAAAATTTGGATGTATCTTAACTTATTGTATACATTTGTTTTGTTTTGTTTTTTTTACCTTTTTGACTTGTAGTGTTGAATTCCAAGATATTATTTGTTTAAGAAATTTTCATTGCCGCATAATCAGTGTCCTCACCTAATCTAAAATGTAGAAAATATTTAAAACATTACTAAATAAGACATTTCTGGGAGATACTGCTTTCTTTAAAAACAATTGTGTTCAAAGTTTTGACCATATTGACCATATTTAACAGTTACCTGCCTTCATTCCTACATTACACAGAGAAAGCTGAGCTTTCTCTTTCATCAAGCTAGGCTTTTTTTAATCCACTCGGAGGAAGGGTGAGGGGGCAGGGTGTTTTTTTGTCGCACCTCAGAGGTCTAATTGATTGATTACAGTAATTGATTGGTTCAGGAGGCTGTGTAACTGATTAAAATGGTTTAGACATGGGCAAATTAAAAGAGTTCCAGAACACAATCTGTCCCCTAAAGACCCCTGTGTGACACACCTGATAGAGGGCAGCGGAGAGAGAAGTGTTTGGTTGTGTGGTGGGTTTAGCACTTCTTAAAGGGAATCTTTTTTGTTTTCTTTGGCACTGTTGACATCATGTTTAACCCTTAGATGTCATGGTTATCACCGGTGATATGGTATCATTTTATATATATTAGTTCTCTCTTGTTGGTCGATAAAATGAGATGTTTCTAAACTTTCCAACCAATTTGTGTTGAAAAAAAAAATTACATTTTGCAGTGTTTTTTATTGTATGGCATAGAAACTCAAACATGAGATTAATATTTGGAAATAAACAGACATGAACGTGTTGAGAATGTAAAGTGAATGCTGGGTAACATTCCGTCCTGTTTTGTCCCCTTCAGTCATGTCCTGCCTTTGATTTCCCCTTTGTCATGTGTTTTGTTTTGTTTTTTTGGTTTGTTTTTGTTATGGTTAAATAGCTCTGCCCTAGTCTAGCCTCCCTGATTAGTGTGCTCACCTGTTATTTGTAACCCAGCCTTTCCCAGCTGTTCGCTGTCTACCACAGAAATAAGCATCCCTATCTCTGAGTCTTTGTTTGTCAGTCCACCCTGACACTACCTATTTTCCTCCCCTGTCTATACTCGTAAGGTACTCTGTTTTATGTTACCTTAGTAGTTCTTAGTGTTTGGCCTATCTTTTATTTTGTTTTGCTGGAGATCCAGCATGTTTGCAAAAGCTTGAACATCTCAATCAAATGACATATCTCATTGAAAGTAAAAGTAAAGTGAAAACAAAAAAAGGAAAAATAAGTACACAATTTTTTACAGAGAACACATTTCTGCATCATGTAACATAATGGAAAAAACATATACATGAAAAGTTAATATATATATATATATATATATATATGTATGTATGTATATATATGAAAAAATATGGGAAAAAGTGTTGGGACACACCTCTTAATTTTTGAATTCAGATGGCCCCTTACTTCCAGTGAAGGGCTTACTCTTAAGGCTTCAGCATACCAAGACATTTTGGACAATGCCATGCTTCCAACTTTGTGGACACAGTTTGGGGAAGGCCGTTTTCTTAGAAGGCAGGACAAAATAACCCCTGCCTTCTAAGTACTTTCTGAACCATCTAATGACTATTCCTGAAAACCCAACCCAATTTTCATATCTGTTAAGCACTATTTTATGATCTACAGTGTCAAAGGGTGCATTGAGATCTAGTAGTACCAAGAGTTATTTTACCTGCATTCAGACGAATGTCATTTAACACTTTTATGAGAGTTGTTTTAGTACTATGATACTGATGGGAGCCTGGTTGCAAGTTGTCGAAGTGAACCGCTTACATTCAAGTAATTACTGATTTGAGTGAAGGCTACTTCTGCAGTAACGTTTCCCATGAATGAGAGATTTGAAACAGGTCTATAATTATTAAGTGTAGAGACATTCAGGTTTCTTCACAGATGCTGGAATCAAGCCCGAGAGAAGGGAACCATTCACAATTCGGAGAATCTGAAATGCGACACAGCTGAAAAACACTTTTAAAATACTTGTGGGCAGAGTGTCGAGACAGCAAGTAGGTGACCTAAGATGCATCACTATTTCTTCGAGAGTTGTACCGTCTGTAGCGGTAGACCAGACAAAGCGTTTTATTTAATTCTGTGATGAAAAAAGATGCAAACTCATTAGACTTTAGCCAACAGGAACTGCAGGGGGATTTGTTAACTTATCCACAGTGGCAAATAGAGCATAAGTGCTGTTATCGTTCCCATTAATTATATTAGAGAAGCAAGATCGTCTAGCCTTGTTTAACTCAGAGCTGTAAATACAGAGACTCTGAAAATGAATCTGAAGTGTAGTTTTTCTGAATTTACGCTCAGCCTTTCTGCATTCTCTCTTCTGAATTACGACCTCTGTGTAGTTTCTCTAGTGTCCTAAAATCATTTTAGGCTTCACAGATGCTATAGAATCAAAGACTTTGAGAACTTTAGAGTTAAACTTATTATGATGGTCAGCCACAGACTCTGCTGTTATATTGTACTAGGCTGTGCTGTATCAAATTTGTCTAACAAACCAATGAGTTTTTAAATCTGAGTTTTTAACATTTTAAAACTTAAAATCTGTAGAAAGTCTGTGACAGCATTTCAGATAATTTATCAACAAAGCTTGGACCATATTTTGGAGTCTGTATATGACATCTAGTAAAATTCTTGAATAGCTTTTCCTTACCATACAGAGATATTCAACGGAGTGAAACCTGCTTGTATGTGTCTTTAAATGTTAAAGTTTGGGGTTGCTGACTCAGGGAGAACTGTTGTACTGTATTTGTTCTCCATCCGTGTTACTGTTAAAGACACTGAATATAACTGGCGTGTAGAAATAAAATCATTAACTAAGAGTGATCGAACATTAAAAACAGCTAATTGAACATGCAGAGACTTAAAACACTCTGGGGTTTATGTAGAACTTCTGTATTGACTTCTCAGGCTGAGAATGTGGTAACTATTGTATGTAGTTATCTTCCATGAGAAGTGCCACTAATCATTGCTGATGCCATTAGGCTGAAACTCAGCCTTGGCCACTTGATGCTTATATTTAGTCTGTTCTGGTGGAGTTTTGTCCCATTTTGCAGGTTTTGTGAGGTCCTACTGGCCCACCAGTCCCACTGCAGTGTCCTCCACCGAGTGCTGCTGTTTAGTGGGCCTGCTGTCTGTCCAGGCCTGGCAACTAATGATGGCATAAGCATGGTCTTCTATAAAGTAAAAGAATAACATATTTACGCAATCTATATTTAACATTTGACAGATGTCACCATAGCAGCACTAATTATCAGCACTGTCTCCACTTTCACTGCTTTCAAATGCATAAGTTCTGTGTGCGATTTCTTTTAATCAGCTATTATCTTGGTCATTTTTTCTTTCTTTCTGTTGTCTGTTCTTTCATTTTCTAAAAAAAAAGCAAAAAAAAATAAAGAAAAGCACATTACACTTTTCTTCAGTTTTAGACAAAAGAAGCCTGTCCCCTTCAGCCGGAGGGAGCACTAACACAGCCTGTCTCCCTAGAACAGATGACATGAGTGTTTCATCAAAGCTAGAGCTTTAGCTAGGGGCTGTGTGTGGGTGTGTGGGTGTGTGTGTGGGTGTGTGGGTGTGTGTGGGTGAACAGGATGTGTATATGTGCCTCTGAGGCTGATGGGCTGCTGAGGCCTGCACATACGACGGAGGCACAACCCTGCTCAGCTGAAGAAGTCCACACACACACACACACACACACACACACACACACACACTTCTTATTGCCTCCCTACGATACACTACCAGGCATTAAACACATTTTTGAAGCATTCTTCCATATCAAAATACACAAAAAAGTAATGCAGTAAGCACTTTATTCAAATGTGTAAATCATTTTCACATAAATAAAACATTACATCAACAGTAAACAGTCAAAAGTAAGTAAATTAAAAGACAATAACTGTACTCACCAACTCTCAGAAAAATGGTACCTTTCAGGGTTCAAATGTTGTCAGTGGGGTTGTACCCTTAGGTATATATAATTAAAGGTACCTCCTTCAGTACCTTTATTTATATAATTATAATAATAGGCAATATAATTGTACCATATTGCAGTGCATGTTACAGCCAGTCCCTAGTTTTTATTTTTTTATTTTCTGTTTAAAATAGAAGGTATTTAAGGAATCAAATACAATATTTTATTCCATGACTCTTTCATCAGAATAACTAGAACATCCTTTTCTCTCTGTATGTATGTAAATGCTGTGAGTCTATGGTGGACTGCTAACAACCACTGGGGGATGAAAGTGTTGAAAGGTGAAAAACTCCCGCTATGAAATTAGTTTACATCCCTCCAAAGAGACTATAAAAAAGAACCGAAGCTTTCTTCAAATACAAACAGATACAACTGCTACAATTAAAAATAGTAATTCAACACACTAAAAACACTTGCTCACCTACAAAGACTTTCAGTTGTGGAAATCAGACACATTTCCATCATACAAATATACCATGCATACATAAATCATACATATATTCCATCATCATCATTTAAAGAGCTTAACTCAGGGACCCCTAAAACCTGGCTACTGTGAAAAGGGATCAAGGAACCATTTTTGGCACTATTTAAGGACTGAAATTTTTATAAGAGACTTTGTGAAGTATTGCCTTTCATGATGTACCAAGCATTTGTATGCATTGCCACTTCTTGACTTCTGAATTTTGACCTGCTTTATTTTGACTTATGCCTCTAGCTTTGCCTTTGAGATTCCTGTTTTCAGTTTTTGACTTTTGCTCTGTTTCTTGTGGATTACATGCCTGGTCTAACCTTCATGAATCTGTCTGCCCTTGTTCAACTTGGATCTGTGATTGGAATTTGGTTGTGGAATATTTTTGTTATTCCTGTTTGCTGGATTTTGACCTTGAACTGTTAACTTCACGAGTATTTGCAAGTTTTATCTGCAACTGAATCTGTTCTCCTGAATCAGGTTGAGTTTCAGTCCCTCATTTATTAATTAATCTGTCATTTTTTGAAAGATGTGAAATTTTAATACTCTATGTGCTTAGCTGGCAGTGGTCAAATTTTACTAATGAGGTGCAGATAGCCAGAGAATGACCTTGGCTCCAGGTGCCTGGACCAAGTCAGGCTAGCTTGGGTTATAAGAAAGAACAAGTGGTGAACAGGAGAGGAGAGAATGAAATATAAATATTCAGTATTTCAGTTGTTCCTACCTACTCATAAATGCAATGTCTAGTGCAGCTGAAAGGAGGGTCAGTCTTAGTTTCCTCTCAGTGTTTTCTGCTGATGCTCTTGGCAAGGTTTTCCTTTTGAGTCTAAGTTCCACTCACTGTTCCTTTATAGGGCTGGACCTGCTTTGTAACTATGTCTGTATAAATGATATATACATAACACTGATTTGAATGTAACTTCTGTTCCTATAGAAACTTAGCAACTATGAACATATGATGACAATTGGTACTGTAGATATGTATGTCTTCTTGTCTATCTCTGTGAAGATAGATGGTCTAAAAATGTTGCCACTCATTGCCAACCTCTGTCTCTCTCTGTCTGTTTGTCTCTCTCTCTCTCTCTCTCTCTCTCTCTCTCTCACACACACACACACACACACACACACACACACACCCACACACA
>JBBPCZ010021917.1:0-14349 GCA_037974445.1 Brycinus macrolepidotus
TTAATCTACTGACAGCCCTAATATATATATATATATATATATATATATATATAAACACTGTACTGACACTGAGTGTTATTAATGTGATCAATTTGTGTAATAAATGTAGTGTATGTGTGTTGTGTGTTCATGTGAGTGTATCTCTGTTTCTCTGTTCACATACACTCGCACACACTGCTGTCTGTTCAGTGCTGCCATCCGCACAGACGGTTTCCAATGGCAACCCATCACTGCAGTAGCACAGCACTAATCCTGCTCTTTCAGACAATAAGAGAAGAGCATTCTGTGTGTGTGTGTGTGTGTGTGTTAGGATAATTCTAATATGTAGTGTGTAATGTGACAGACTGAAGGAGATCATGGCTAACCTGCTCAGACAGACAAGTGCATCCTTCATTCTGGAGAAAAGAATGAAGATAAGTAAGAGAGAAATGTAAAAAAAAAAAACGGGAAACTGCTAGAGAGCGTTCTTTCTTTAAGGGGAACTCCGTGTATTTCCAACATTCCTGCATACTTAAGTGCTTAAGATGTAAACAAAGTGGTTCAGAGTGGGTCTTAGTGTGAAATGCTGCATTCTGGAGAAACTCACCGAGTCAGAACTGTTCAGAGTGGAGGTGAATGGAACCAGACATGTGTCTCTGAAAGCCCCTCACAGAAAGTTATTACATGAAATGGTTATGAATGTGCTGCCTGATGGCTGAGACATTGTTTTACCATTAGTTTTGAGAAGCTTTTGGCCTAAAACTAAACCCATTCGTGGTGGAGGGATACATGCAGGGTGTCATTAGGTAAAAATGTCCCTAAAGAAAACTGATTTAGTTCAGATTTGGTACTATTTTACCATCACCAACATCCCGTATAAACACTCAGAAAACACAAGCAGTTTCACTGGTGTGGAGAGGAAATAAAAAAGCTATTTGTGTTGGAGACGTCTGGTTCCATTCGCCACCACTGTAAAGAAATTAGAGCCTCTACAATGAACCCTTTCACACCAAACCCACTCTGAATGACTCTAAACAATGGGGTATTATAGGGGATTTTTAATCAAAACTGCTGCAGTCCACTCGTCAATGTCACATATTTCTTGCTCACACAATAAAGCAGATACAGATTCATTGCTTTGGTTGTGCACTTTATTTGAGGGATTAAATATATTCATATATAGCATTAGCGCAGGACGTGTCTAAGCACGCTACTCGAAAAGCACGGAGCATGAAGCTCTTTCTGACCACTGTATCAACACCAACTGCCACATTCCAACTAATCAGCATGATTATTGTCTCTCATCCTTTTAATAAATGTTTGACTTTCATAAACATTTTTCTTTGTAGAAAATAACTACATTTTTCACGCACTACTGTCCAAATTTGGAGAACATTAATGAATGTTGCTATTTTCTATACAATAGCATACGTAAAAGAAACTAGACATGAAAGATTTTTATGTTTTATTAAATATTCCAAGTCATTTTAAGACCAATAGTTTTTAAATGATAAGTAATACACGGTAATTATCTAGTTACTGTAATTGTAGTTGTTTTCCTTTGTTGTTTCGATTTGTTCAGCATTTTTTTATTATTAGAATTTTTTTTGTATTATACTACAGCTTTCTCAGGACGTAACTCCAGAATTTTTTTCCTTCTCTTTAGCGTTCTATCAAAATTTGCTAGAATATAAGAATCTACAACAAGAAATTATACATATTTCCCTGCAACTAATCTGGTTTTAGTTTATTTAAAATGCTGATTTTACCCTGTTTTGTTGTGATGTCAAAATTTGTATGCAGTTAAATGTAATATAAACTTTATTAAATGTGTATTTATCAGAATTAGAATTATATAAAGAATCAGAATTCAAATTCAGACTTTACTGTTGTTTTTTATCTTCTTGGAAATTTATTTCGTCACATAAATTTCTATTTCTGAATTCTCCAAAACACACACTAAACTTCTCTGAATGAGAAATATTTTATAGCAAGCGTGGTATTCAGCCAAAAGGTTAAATGGAATTTGCAGCAGTAACTCAGACAGTGACTGTGCATCAACTTCATTCGTTTATGAATTATTTCATAATGAAGCTGAGATTTGGTTTATGTGTTTTGATACTGTATATGGAAAACTAATAAATGTCACGATTCAGACGAGAATTGAAACTGAAACCTCGGTTAGACCAGTGTAGCGTGGTAGATGAACCCAATCGCAGACAGAGGCGAAGTGAGTTGGTAGACCACGTGCTTTATTCTGAGAACTCTCTGAGAAACAGAGTCAAGATTCCCACCGGAATCGGCGATCTCACTCACACACACAGCAAAGGGTAGAAGAGAGAAGAATAGGAGAACCCGGGTACTCACGACACCATAGAGTGATTTGAGTTGGCCAGGAAACGCGACTCAATGACTGAGCGGTTAGACACTTCCGCCATTCCGTTTAAATACCCTGTGACGTGCGTCAACTTCCGGAATCCCGTGCACGTCACAGTCTGGTGCGTGTGATAATAAATTAATGAAATGATCTGGATCTGGAATTTAATGTATTTACTTCAGTTTGTATTTTTCTTTTTTAATGCAGCAATTTTACAACCATCTTTCCAGATCTAGATAGTGTCATTATAGAGGATGTTTGCATCTGTATTTTAGCTTCGTCATTAAATAATTCAGAAATACTGAGAAACTGAGATACTGTTGCAAAATCTTTTAAATGTAGTTTTTTTTTTTAACTGGCTGAATACCACACTAAATACACAACATTTCCAAATCAAACAAGTGTGTTTGTGTGTGTAAAGATGTGTGTTTGTTGGAGAATGTGACTAAATAAAAGATTTCCTACTTAAGTAAATAAAAACTGTCCGCAATAAAGTCTGATTCTAATTGCAATTCTCATGTCGTTTTTTATTATAATTCTGATTCGTTGTATAATTCTAAGTCTATTTTATATTCCAATTCTGTTTTTTAACTCAGAATCTGATTTCAACTGTAATTGTAATTCCGTTTTATGTTCTGATCTGATTCTAATCCAGATTCTGATTTGTAACATTCAGATGCTGGTTCTGATTCTGACTTGTATTTGGACTGTTATAACAATTCTGATTTTCAATGCCAATCCTAAAGCTAATGCTAAGTCTGGTTCAGATTTTCATTCAAATTAGAAATCTAATCCTGATTTTGCTGTTGATGTTAAGTGTAATTCAGATTTCTGATTCTGATTTGAACTCAGAATCTAACCGAGATTCTGATCCGGTTTTTAATTTTATGAGTCTGATTTAAACGTATTCGGCTGGATATATTACAATGAAATATTACAGAAGCTATGTAAGCATGCCTCTTAAAATCTGGCCAGGAACTGCAGATCAGCAGTTCTGTTGATCCTGTTTATTAAAGGATATCTCTGAGAAATAAATGAGGAAAAAAATGAGCACTGAATTCTGATTCTGATCCACTGGAACCAAAGATTTGTAGAGTGTCTGAAAATCATGATGGCAAAATAAATGAGAATTTCCCTCAGATCTCTCTCTCTCTCTCTGATAGAGGGGGGTCTGGAGAGAAAATAGAAAGAGAGAGAGAGAGAGAGAGAGAGAGAGAGAGATCGATCTCAAGAACACTCAGCATCATTACTGCAGTAATGCAGGATGACATGTTGAGAGACAACACACACACACACACACACACACACACACAAAGAACCCAGGAGAGCTGTGTGTCAAAATTCACACCCCACCTCAGAAAAATGTTCTCACCTCTCATTCCTTTCTATGTGTGTGTGTGTGTGTGTGTGTGCATTTATGAAAGGCCACTGTTTGGATTAGTATTATCACTTGTTGACTGAGTCCCTTAATAATAGAGCATGTTCACAGCATGCCGTGTACACACACAAACACACACACACACACACACACACACACACACACACACATTGAGAACACCTCAGCATCTGATGGCACATCTCCAATATTATATGTGTGTGTGTGTGGGTGTGAGTGGGAGCGTGAGTGTGTGTTTGTGCGTGTGTGTGTTTGTGTGTGTGTGTAAAACTGCCAGATGCTTGGCAATGACTCCGTAACCATGGCAACCTGGGTAGCAATTTGGCCTCGCCTTTTGTTTGTTTTGTTTATAAACTGTTTCTATTTGGTTGTTCTGCTGTTTCAATACAGAGGGAAACTACTGATCTCTGTCCAAACACACACACACACACACACACACACACACACCTTCATTATGGTTGATGTTCACTTATTGCTTTCTTAGTAGAAAGCAGAAGTCAGAGCCCACCCATTTCACCCCTTATTTCATTTCACTTCCAGGCAAAACAGTCATCTGGCACAAGTTCATTTTTCCATGACAGAAAAAAAACTGAACAGAAAATGATACAGAATCAGATGTTTCAAGTGTCACGCTTTCTCTTCATCACAGCTTCTGTTCATTTCTCTGTCAGTGTTTTTCCTGCTCCTCCCGAGTTCAGCCTGAGAAGTTGTCTGCATTTCCCAATCATCTGTCTGGGATCCTAATCACAAAACCCTTCTCCACATTTCAGACGCCCAGTTTGGGTGCTCTAGGGCAGACCTTCTTCTTTTCTGCTTGGTTAAATTTCTGAATATTCCTAATTCCTAAATGATCACCTCACAATGGACACAAACAACTGCAGAGGTTTTTGGTTATGAAGCCAGAGCCTGATCTTCTCCTCAGAGATGAAGGGGACAGTGCCGGTGGTGTACCAGGCCCTGCGCGGTTGTTAGGAGTCCCACTTTTTAAACCTCCTCCCTTGTTTTCCCCCCTTATTTTTCTGATGTTCCTGCTCCTTTATGCGCCTGGGTTATCTTCGATCTGTTCTTCTCAGAAAAATATCCTCCAATCATTTCAGGTGTACAGGCTCTCTCTTCTCTCTTTCTCTAGCTGTCTTTCTTTTCTCTCTTACTCAATTTCTCTCCCTATCTTTCTTTCCCTCTGTATCCCTCTATGTATATATAGCTTTCCATCTCCCTCTTTCTCTTTCTCTCCATCTCTCTTCTTTCTCTCCCCCCCCCCCTGTCTCTTTCCCTACCCCTCTTTCCCTCTCTTTCTCTCTCTAGGTGAGGTGATTATAGTGTATTTAGTGCAGTGAATGATGGGGGCTTCACTCCGCAACTTCTAATGTCTCCATATTAACCACTGATCCTTAAAGACACACACACACACACACACACACACACACACACACACACACACACACACTGTCTCTTTCTCTCTAATTTTCTCTCTCATTGTTCTTTCTGCTTAGCTGAGTTAGCGGTGATGAAGGCAATTGTCCATATCTTCTCAGTTTAGATTGGGTCGTTTCAGCTCCAAAGGCAAAAGAGAATTAATGCTCAAAGTTAATGTTCCTGAAAGACACACACTCTGACCAGGTTACACACCTAAGAGAACAGAAATAACTATGAATCCCTGCACAATGAGGATGATGATGATTATTATTATTATCATTATTATCATCATCATTATTATTATCATTATTATTGTTGTTGTTGTTGTTGTTGTTATTACTTCACTTATTATCTGAACTGCGTATCCTAACCTGGAGTGAAAGGCAGAGAAACACCCTGGACAGGATGTTTTAAGAAAATTTCCGTTTGAACATAGCTTCTGTCTGTCTTCTTTTCTGTCTTTCTTTCTTTCTTTCTTTCTTTGTCTTTCTTTCTTTCTTTCTTTCATTTCTCTGTCTGCCCACCTGGTGATTACAGTTCACTCAGTGCAGTGGGTGATAGGGTTTCACACTCCAGTGCTGCTAATGTCTCCATATTAACCACTGATCCTTAAACACACACACACACACACACACACACACACACACACACACACACACACACACACACACACACACACATACACACATACATACACAGAGCCAGAGGCCATCCTCTCTCTCTCTCTCTCGGTTTCTTTTCTATCTCTTTTTCTCTCTGGCTCAATGGATATGTAAAGCTGGGTGTTGTCCGCACAGATTTGAAAACGGATATATTGAAAACTGATTGATATATTGATATATTGTCTTACATGTCAGAAAGTGGTAATGTTTAGAGAGAGAAAGGGGATCAAAAATAGAGCCTTATCAAACACCATAAGCAATGTCTTGTACTGTATTTGTTACTAATTTGCCCAAGGGGAGAAATGAAGAGAAATGAAGGGGATCAAGAGTAGAACCCAGTGGAACACCATAAGGCAGTCTTCACAACACAAATCGTATACAGTGATTTTCTTGCAGAGTGAACTTACAATCTGCACCATAACATTTAATCCCTCTGATCCAGCCAATCAAAGGCTTATGAAGATGTTAAGGAACAGGAACAGGTGTGGATGTTTGAGATTGAAACAGGGATGTTAGATGCTAATTTGGCTGCATATAGAGGCAAAAAACCCAGAACAGACCCTTGAGGATCACCATAAGCAACTTTAGAAAATTGGTTACTAAGAGCTGATCCCTTTTATATAGGATTACAGCAAGTAAACTTTTCATTTTTGTCTGTGTGTGTGTCTGTGTGTGTGTGTGTGTGTGTGTGTGTGTGTGTGTGCGTGCGTGTGTGTTTGCCCTGGTCTTTGTTGTTGAGTAGGTGGTAAAAAGCATAAAAAGAAAATAAAATAGATAACAAAAGTGAAAAAAAAAATTAAATGTTCTCTGTGGACCATTGTAAATGTGTAGATGTGTGTGTGTGTGTGTGTGTGTGTGTGTGTGTGTGGTTGTATGTGTGTGTGTGTGTTTGTGTGTGTGCGCATGCATGCTTGACTATGCAAAAGGGGGTTGCAGATGTGATAATACTTTGTGTATCCTGCATGTTAGTGTGTGTGTGGGGTGTGTGTGTGTGTGTGTATGTGTGTGTGTGTGTTTATATGCCGAAGAGGGTCACAGATGTCTTAAGTTTTTTTCAACTTGTCCTTAGGGCAGATTGTGTATTGTGTGTGTGTGTGTGTGTGTGTGTGTGTGTGTGTGTGTGTGCGCGTGTGTGTATAATTGTGGTGTTTGTTTGTTTGTACTTGTTTATTGCCTTTGGGGAAAAGCCCTCTACAGCAGGTCACAAGCACTGACAACTGAAAGATCTGTCCACCCACGGCTTGAAGCAGTCTGTGTGTGTGTGTGTGTGTGTGTGTGTGTGTGTGTGTGTGTGTGTGTGTGTGTGTGTGCGCCTACATTTTATACCTCTAGTCGATACAAAACACAAAAAAGAATTCTGAAGAAAAGGAAAGCAGAAGCAGCACAGACTGTTTTCAAAGAGATTTTTGTCTATGTGAACCTTGGGCCACAATCATCTTTTTTACTTAACTTATACATTCCGAACTGGCTGCAGTCAGACTCTGCGCAGCAACACCAAATGCAACGGCAACTGCGATTCTGGCAGCTGGTTTAGAAAAACAAAAGGTCAGGACAAGCCATAATGAACCAGCATGAATGAGGGAAAATATTCTAGAAACGGAAAATTCATAACTTTCAAAATCAAGCTAATCCAACTGAGACAGAGGTGGGAAGAAGGTCCTCTGGCCTGTCCATGCTGTGCCCACTCATTTGTTCTTTTGTAGCTTTACAAAGTGAAGAAAATCTCTTTCAGCAGAGCTGGAAACAAGTCACTCAGTCCCCAGTAGCCAGTCAGTCTTGAGTCTTTAGGCACTTTTCTATAGATATACAGGAACCGTGCTGTACCTAAACCGCACTGCAACGGCACAGAACTGGCAGTCTTGTTTTTAATTTTCCTGTATATTCCTAAGCAAGACAAATGGTGGTAACTGTGGTAGAATGGGCACTGAACAGTAATTGTAAAATTCATCATCAGAGCTGCTTATCTTAACCAAGGTCATGGGGAGTGCTAGAGCCCAGCTCTTATGAGGCAAAACATGCAGAAAGACCATGGACAGCACCTCCAGTTCACATGCATGTCTTTTGACTGTAGGAGGAAACCAGAGCTCCTGGCAGAAACCCACACACAAAGGGAGAACATACACACTCACACGCAGGAAAAATCCTGACCATCCCGAGTGGATATTGAACCCAGGACCATGAAGTGACAGCACTACCTATTGCAAAGAGAGTTGAAGTGGACCCAAAACAGAACCTTGTGAAACACCATAACGTTTGTTACCATGAAGTGGATTACCCACTGCTCCATAAATAAACATCAAAGGATTTTTTTCAGACTAATACCTCTTCCAAAATGAGGAAATCCATGGTTCATGTATAACCACGACATGACAGTATAATGAAACAGTAATATGTGAAACTGCATGTGCATAAATCAAGTAAATTTTACAACTAAACAAAGCTGAACTGCATTTTAATAAATGGATTCAGCTACTAATCTCCAACCACTACCACAGATTAATCACCTTTTAATTAAAGTTTAAATTAAATCTCATTTTTTATTTGAATATACATTGCACATCCTTTGTGTATCTGACATAATATACACAAATGTTTTCTCATTTTACAACAATAGTGAAAACTATCAACTCTGTATAAGCACACACAACTACTCCAGTGAGAATGATTGACCTTCTGCCAGATATACTACAACCCACCGTACCTGTACACCTGGCTTAACAACATTAAAAGGCACATGTCTATTAATTAATTATTAATTCACTTATATTAACTGACAGATAGACATCAATTTGAGAACTGTACATCAGCAAGATGTATCTACAAAGGTAGGGTTTCTAATAAAGTGGCCCGTGACCGTATAGTCCAGGATAGAGTGATACTCTCTGTGTAACCATTCATAGTACATAATGGTCACTATCTCTCTCCTGGAGATCTACTTACCCGCCATGTTTAGCTCCAGTTTGCATCCAACATGCTGACCCCATCTGTCCAATCAGAGACTTCTGAAGAAGTTCATTAGCCAAAGCAGGAGTTACAGAATGTGGCTGTGTAATGATGTGAGGGTCAAGGCCAGCAGGATGTAATCGCAGGATCCAAAAGGTTCAATGCTAAAGAGCAAGTAACAAAAGCAAGGGGTTCGGGTTACACGAAAACACAAGAAACTACAAAAACACAAGATGGTCCAAGAGATAACAAGAACAGGAGCACCGCTAAAACAAGGGAGAAAATAAACAGGTTTAACAAAAACACAAGAAAACCAAGAAAACTAGAAATGACCATAACAAAGTTCCAAAAGCGAGTTTTACAAAGAGCAGAGTGACAAGAGGTTTTACCAAGAATCCACAAACACAGACTGAAATACAGGGGTATTCATACTAATTAAGGAAATGAAAACACCTGGGCAGCTGCAGAGACAGGAACTAGACACAGGTGAACAGGATAACAAGGGGGCGGAGCTAAGGAGGGGCTAAGACCAAAACAGACTCACATGGAACAGACACGTAAACAAAGACACATGGCGAATGTAAACAACAACAGACCAGAAAACAGAAAGAAGACAGAACATTACAAAAAGCTAAAAAACCAGGAAAGGACAAGGAGAACGTTACAGGCTAGAACTAGACTTCTCAGTAAGGCAGATCTTCAGGACCAGGGTTGGTGACCACTGACATAAAGAATATAAAAATCCACTATACCATAATTCATCCTGTCACTTTCTTCTTCTTTTTCCAAACTTATGAACTTCGTCCAGTCCTTCAGCTCTCCTGACCAGTTTGACATTTCATTGGAGGCATTGGGCCACGGTGGTTGCCTGAAATGACCATTTAAGGTGTAACATTTAAAGGTGTAAAAAGAGCAGGCTGCATAGCCTGACATGACATTTCATTTCTCCGTGAAGAAATGGCATTAAACCACGCAGGACACTGTAGCCTGGAGCTCGTAAAACAATAAAAATATAAAATAACAAACCTTCAGACCAGGTACTCATGAAATTCTTCTGGCTCACGGGCCTGAAGTTTGGAAACAACCCTAACTTAAAACATATAAACATGAACATATGCTTTAACCCTTAGAATTCAGAGCGTATTAGTAAAACAGTAAAATTTCAGAACGGTGTAAAACAGTCTAAAACCGGTTTTTGCTCTCCTACATGCTCGCTGTTTGCTGCTCTTCACCGTGCAACACTGCTCAGCCGCTCTCTGGACCCCCTCCCTCTGCGGGTTTTCCCCACTCACCTGTGGACGGAAACTATCCTGAAAGTTCTCCCAGGTTCAAAGATCTTGTGTTTTTTCCACTTGTTCCTAAGCCCTAAAATAAAAGAAATGTGGGCATTTTTGTTCTTCACGGGCATTTGCATGTGACTCAATTTTTTAAACCCAATACATTTTAAAATAACAATAACTTCTACTTCTACTTGCCATAGGAGCACCAAACAAAGCTCAGCATGACTTCTGAAGTCAGCATGACTTCGAGCATCAACATAAACTGGAGGAACTTCCATTTAAGGAGCTGTTTTGCTGTATGATGACAGTTTACCATTTGTTACACTTCCAGCATGGATCCATGCCACTCACGGATCAGACTAGTTTGTCCAGCATATCTCACAGATGCTTAATCAGATTGAGATCTGGGGAATTTGGAGGCTGAGTCGACACCTTGAACTCTTAGTGATGTTCCTCAAACTGTTCCTGAACAGAGTTTGCAGTGTGACAGGACACATTATCCTGCTGAAAGAGGACACTGTCATTAGGAAACACCGTCACCATGAAGGGGTGAACTTGGTCTGAAACAATAGGTGGTTATGTGTCAAAGTAACCTCCACATGAATGCTAGACTTTTCCCAGAAGAATATCACCCAGAGCATCACACTGCCTCCCCCGCCTCGCCTTCTTCCCATAGTGCATCCTGGTGCCACATCTTCTTCAGGTAAGAGACACACACACACACCCACACCCATCCATCCACATGAAGTAAACGAAAACATGATTCATCAGACTGGTCACCAATTCTCACATGCCCACTTAGGGGGCAGTTGGTGGCCTAATGGTTAGGGCGTTCACCCTGCGATCAGAAAGTCGTGGGTTCGAATCCCAAGACTGCTAGTGGCACCTCTGAGGTCCCCTTGAGCAAGATACTGTCTCCACACACTGCTTCCCGGGCGCTGTGTTCCTGGCTGCCCGCCGCTTCACTTGGTGAATGGGTTAAACGCAGAGGAAGAATTTCACACTGTTCACACTGTGTGCTGTGGTGCGTTCACGTATGACAGAATGGTCACTTTACTTCGAGTGGTGAATAGGGGTCAGCATGGGCACTCAGACCGGTCTCTAGCCCCTCACTCAGCAGGGTGATGGATGGCATGGTGTGACTCATTCTCCCTTTTTTCAGTAATCCTTTTGTCATTTCATTGCACACTTCACTCTCCGTCTTCTGACTACTGTTGGTAGGCCATTTCAGAGATGCTCCAATCCCATCATGCATGAAAAAACGACCTGGTCCTCATCAGAACTGCTCCGATTGTCACATCTGGTCCGCCTCGATCACGCCCCTTACGGAGCCCGTCCCCCGAGTTTCGACCATGTGCAGCCCTGGACGCAGAGTGATGCCAACATGTGTTGTTGCGTGCTTGGGTCATCGGAAGCCTAGACAACCCGGGTGTTAGCACTGAGCACATTAGCTGGGTTGCTAGGCGCCTGATGACATGTCCGTGTTTGTCTCGTTTCAGTTAACCGAAGCTTGTTTAATGGAGGATTGTTTGCGTTGTGTGATTGGCTGTCTCTGTGTGTTTCTGGGTTCCACCGGTGTTCGTCTCGGGTTTGTACGAAACTTTGTGAAGTATTTCACCTTCACCTGCATCTGTCTTTGCAAACAACCTCAGGACTCGTGTGTCAGATCCCCTGGGGCTCTACACTGTGAACAGCTCTCCAAGTGGCAGTTGGAGGAGCTTCATTCTTCTCAGCCACATTTATAGTGGTTGTAGACTCCTCAGGATGCTGATCTGTACCAGTGACTATTACCTTGTGTTTATCTCCATCTGTCTCTACAGGCGCGAGGTGTGCAACCGTGTCCACTGCGGCTAAAACAGTGGAACTACTCGAGTGGCTAAGAAGGCCATTGAACCTGTAGCTCGGTATCGAGACCGAGCCTTCTCCCCCTCAGCTTGGGTTCTTTCGCAGGAGTGAAGGTCCTCCTGGAACCATCTTGTACTTGTGTTGACTCTAGTGTTTGTGTTTGGAGCTCAGTGAGCTCACCCTTCTGTTTAAGTTCATTAAACCTGTTCTGAGAAACTAAAGCTGATTCCTGCAGTTGTGTCCTTCCAGTGTACCCGACATGACACCGATCCAACATGTCAACTTCATCAACTACTGTCTAATACCCTGTCTAATTACATATTACATGTGTTTTATATATATATATATAACACATGTAATATGTAATACAAACAGCTGCAGTTACACAAAGGCAGAAGTGTTTGTGTGTATGATGTGTAATTGTTTTTATCTGACATACACCCACCCACCCCCACACACACACACACACAATGGTGTATATTCCTGTTCACACATGCTTTTATGCAACAGCACCAATAGTCCTCTCATCCCTGATGCCTCAATCATCTCTCCATTTTCCTTTCTCTTTTCTGTTCTCTTTTTCTCCATTTCTCTCTCTCTCTCTCTCTCTCTCTGATATTCTGTGGTCTCAATCTTCTCTTCTTTTTCATCTCTCTCCCTCTCTCCCACTTTCGTATATTCTGATACAGCAATCTTTTCTCCTCCCTCTCTCTCTCTCTCTCACTCTACCTCTCATATTCGGAGGTCTCAATTTTCTCTCCATTTCCATCTCTCTCCCTCTCACAATCTTCTCTCACTCTCTCGCTCTCTCTTTCTCGCTCTCTTTCTCTCTCTCTCTCTCTCTCTCTCTCTCTCTCCCCCCTTTCTCTTTCTCTCTCTCTCTCTCTGATGAAAGTGTAAGATGAAGCTCTTCATGTGACATCAAAGAATGGATCGTTGCTTCTCCTCTTTTTTATTTCCTTATTTTGCCACAAGAACTTTCTCGCAGCAGAACTTCAGATGAGTCATCTTGGAGGGTTTCCACCTGACAGACAGAGACGGAAATAAAAACTGCCTTTTTAATTCAAAGAATTAAAGAGTTCTAATAAAACTCATAAAAGTGATATTAAAGAGACGGGTTGGCAAAATATCGATTATACCCAATTTTTCACCCTGATCAACTGCGCTTTAGTTAAGGGGGGTGTTTATTTTTTTATTTATTCAGGCAAGCTATTGCTTTAATAGTTGTATTATAATGAAACAACAATAATTATTCATGTGTAGTAATTATTGTTAATTACTTACGTGCCCACTTCCCACAACGGGGATTTGTTGGCATCACTGTTTTCTGAGAGCTGATTGGTTTGCAGCACTGCTGCTGAGAGATGACTGGTTGCCATTTTTGGCACTGAGAGCTGATTGGTTAGCTTTACTACTCTGTGGGAGCTGATTGGTTGGCATTATTGCAAATGAGTGCTGATTGGTCGGCATTAGTGCTACTGAGAGCTACTGGTTTCCATTGCTGGCACTGAGAGCTGATTGGTTTGAATTTATGGCACTGACAGCTGATTGGCTAGCATTACTGCAGCTGAGAGCTGATTGGTTGGCATTGTTACTATTGAGCACAGATTGGTTGAAGAGCTCCATAAAGCAGTTTGCACTCACTGGTGTTATGAATACAAATATGTGTGAAAATAAATGTGTGAAAATGTTACAATAAATCACGATTCTGCTCAAATGTTCCATTTGAGTCCTTTAATGAATCTCTCAGAAGTGCCCTCTAGTGTTTGACAGGCTCAGGGGTTGTTATTAAGTGGCAATTCTCTACAACTTTTCTGGTCTAGTGGCATGTGGTGTGACTTGCTTTATACAAAAATATGAAGAAAAACTACCTCAATACATAATTCCTATGACCCACCCGCCCACTTCCTCTTAAATCTGGAGTGTTTTTGTGTCTGTTGCAAGCAGTAATATTTTGGTATGAAACTTGTTTTATTTTCTGCTGTATTTTGGCTGAACTGACTCTGTTTTTATTGTTTTTAGATTTGACAGCAGAACTGTAGTCATTTATTTTTAATGACATGAAACGTCAGTCAGCACCGCTAATGTTTCACCATTCGCTGCTTTTCGTAAAGCAATAACAAGCACTGGAGCAGAGACACTAGAGAGAGAGTGTGTATGTGTGTGTGTGTGTGTGTGTGTGTGTATGTGTGTGTGTGTGCATGTGTGTGTGTTTTTGTGTGTATTTTCAATGTCACTTTGGGTAAAAACATCTACGCTTTTGCACAAACTTGTATTTAATTAATTAATTAATTAATTTTCTAGCTATGCTTTTGTGTTATGGTCTTATGTAGTCATTAGTCAGTCCCTGGTGTACGGGTACAGAGGTGTGTGTGTATGTGTGTGTGTGTGTGTGTGTGTGTGTGTGTGTGTGTGTGTGTCTGTGTCTGTGTGTGTGTTGTAGATGTCTAT
>JBBPCZ010021927.1:0-14348 GCA_037974445.1 Brycinus macrolepidotus
CACACAGGCCAAGACTGGATTTGGCTCAGGATCACCACAACGGTTAGAGGCAGGCGCGCACAAACACATACACACACATCCACACACATACACACACATACACACACATACCCACACATACACACACACACACACACCATGTCCAAACAGATGGGAATAAGGTGATAAAAGTACACACACACACACACACACACACACACACACACACACACATCATGTCCAAACAGATGCAGATATCAAGAATTGTCCCAAGCAGACTTTTTTTGTCTTCTCTATAGTAATTTAATTTTTCTTTGCAAGGTTGGCTCATGTGTGCTCCTCCTTCCTCATTCTTCTTCACAGACACAGTATTTGCACACATCTACTCAAACCTTACTTTTCACTACTGACAGATAAAGTGCTGTCAGATCAGGATAAAACAGCCGGCCCCACCAAAACTGGAGGATGACATTGTTTCCTCAAGTGGGTTGAGCTTGAGAGGAAAGAGGATGTTCTCAACATGGTCTAAGTAAACAAAGACATTTCGCTCAGAGCACTGCTCACGAGAGACAAACCATCCTGCAGCTACATCAGGCCTCCCTTCTTCTTATTATTATTATTAATATTCTTAATAAAAATCATCATCGTCGTTGCCCTCGTTTCTCTTAATTACAGGCTCTCAGACTGTTATGAGCTTGCAAACTTCCTGTATTCTTAAAGCTTCATTATGTCTTACTGTAGACTTGTTTTGATGTGTGTGAGACATGTAAAAACCCATCTCGAGTCTAAAGGTGGGGATCTACACTTCTACACTGATTGATTTCAAACAGCTATAAACGTGTATTCTTATTATCTATTCCAATATCATGTAAATGGTTCCTCCAACCATGTTTCTGAATTCAGCACATTTTTAAAAGTAGTCTCAATTCTGAATTGTATTTAATGAAACAGTCGAATGAAATCAAATCAAGATAAAATTTCACCATGTACTGAACTGTTTCCTAAAGAATCACAATGAAATCAGAGATATATACCCCCACCATAAGAACATGTAGTGTGTCCAGGAAAGGAACGCATCAGTTATTTCCCGATAAGCTGTATTGGACCAGTCTTATTTAAAACAAAAAATGAAACTCAAACTTGTAGGATTTCCAGTAACCCTTTATTTATTTCACCTACTGACCCGAACTAGGCTGGCTAGCCCTCCTCTCTCTGGGCATTTTTCCAGTTTCTTTTAAAATTCAGTTAGTAAGAACAGCTTTAGGGGCCAGAGGAAGAATATGGAGCTACTTCTGATGCTACCCCTCTTCCATTCTCTTATGGTGTTTGGCTATGTATTAGAAAACTGACAAGCATCAGTTTTCAGGTTTGTGCACTATAGCCCACCATAAGCCGGGGGGATCTTAATGATTGATATCTGAATCCACTACATACACGCAACTCCAAAGACATTCAGTTCAATTATGAAATCGTTTGTCTTGGCCTAGGCCTCCATGTAACTGCCCAAATACAAGCATTGTGATTATATATTAGCAGCATCTTAGAAAAAAATCAATCAGGTCAATAAATAATGTTAAGAATTAACCTGCATAACTTTAACCAAAATAATGTGCCTCTTAGGATTGCAGGAATAGCACAATTGAACAAACATTCATGTGGAACTGCGATCTGGAACCAACATGCTTTCAGCACACAGTAAAATACATGCTATGGTAGGTCAGAGAGCTTATTTGCATCTAGAATATTAATAAAGTTTGCAAATTTCATAACATGGACCAAGATACCACAAAAGGAGGGCTGGTCATAGGAGGGCAAGGCTCAACAATGCATTCCTTTACACCTTTTAGAAACGTCAGCACAACAGCACAACGTCAGTGCAGCCAGGTTGATTAACAGGATGGTGAGAGTGTGTGTTTTTCTGCATGAGAAGTAAAAACAGGCTAGGCCAGCAGAACACAATAAGAGCACTAGAGACTGCTAAAGCATTGCAGTCGTGCCCCACTGTGGCTTGAAGCAGCTGCCATTAACACCATCTGCATGCCAAACCACACAAAGTAAGTGCGAACAGTAGTCTAAATACTGAAACACTTATTTTAAAGGGACGCCAGTACCTTACCACAGTCACGTCTGTACAGTACTGTGTCTGTATGCATAGCAGCTGAAGGTATAGAGGCCATGTTCTACATTTTTCATTGTTAGTTTGTATTTGTATTCTATTTCTTTCCATGAAGTCTCTGAAGTCCTGACATATGCAGAAAAAAAGTCTTCATTTTTTAATCTGCATTTTCCAACCTCTCTTCAGGCCTTAGAATCTACCAGGCGGTTTTTGTTGCTGTGCCTTTGAGACTGATAACATGTAAAAGATCTCTGTTCTGACCGTCTGGTCCTTTCACAAGTCGGAAAAAAAGAACACATTTACAACACAGTCTGGGCTGAAATCTTTGGACTAAAGTCTCCTAAGATAAACCGAACTTCAGTCACTCCTTCGGTACACTAATGCATTTAAAACAGCACAGCATGTATTTCATCTTACATTCCAACAACTCTACTGCAGTCTTTCTAGTAACAACTTTAAAGTGAATTAGCAGAGCTAAACTACTATAGGTTGTATGGTTGGTCATAGTTTGCTGTTGTGACATCACAACCATGATGAACCAGCTGTATTTTTGCATTTAGGTTTCCATATATGGTCTTTCTGTACTTTTTGAGCGATACATTTTGAAACTTAAATGGAAGTTTTTCAGCACAAAAATACATTCAAACAGTCCCCCATTAACCCCAAATGTAGTGAATCAGCCAAGACAGGTTGAAAGTCCAAATTGTCTTCTTTAGTTTTTTTGCTTTTTTGCAAATAAACAAATCACAGATATGACACAAAACAATTTTTTCTTTAATTACTGACCATTCTGGCTTCATAAAACCAAATCACAAACGAATTTATTTTTAATTATTTTAATGAATGGCATGCTTTTTCTAGAGGAAAAAACTGAAGGACTCACTCAACGTGGAGGAAAAAAGATGGGAATCTACACCAATTAAAGATTTTTTTCTAGGGCCGCACATCCAAGCTGGGAGTAAATTCTGTAGTCCATACATTTCAAATAGTTAATTAACCCAGGTAAATAAATGATGCACCCTCAGGCAGCCCTGCTGCAGTGGCAGACCACACAGGAAGTTTTTCTTGAGTGCCAGGAAGCCAGATCTCTTGCATAGGAAGATCAGCCCAGTCAGAGAAGAGACACACGTCATGGAGACACAGGTCATCAGTCTTGAGGCTAGTTTATCCGATTTCCTTTGTCTACCTGTGGTAAACCAGTCAAGAGACAATATGGAAAATTGTGCATATTTGATTTTGCACTTACCCCAGATGTGGTCAATTAGCCAAGACATGTTTAGAATCCAAATATGTCTTAGAACTGCAGCCACTAGACTAACAAACACTAAAGCTCAACATGCACCCAACAGGCCCGAGACATTTCCAGAAAAATACATCACCAAAACTTTTCTCAATCTTCTCAAACTGCATTGAGCTCTTCATTTAGGTGGTGCAAACTTGTCAATGTGGTTTAGAATGCAGTGTGACTTATTAAAATGAACAGAACATCACTACAGGTAGCCGCTTCAGACAACACTAGCGCTGATATTCACGAATCAATCGTAAATTCGAGTCCTAAACCACATCGTCAAGTCTGTGCCATCTTAATGAAGGTCTTGGTGCAGATGTGGTTGTATTCAGTGGTTGTATTCACTGGTTGTCAACCTATATTAAACCTATATTAAAGTCCCTGTTGGTGTAATGGTCAGGCGTCTCAATACTTTTGTCCATATAGTGTATGTCTTAAAAGGTAGAGTAACAAACACAGCCTGAAAAAGTGGTCACAGAAAAATTAATTGCAACTATTCTTGGTACATAAAATGACACAAATGTCATAAATGAACCTCAGGCATATCAAATGTAGAAGCAACGTGCCTTTTAAATTAGATGTACCTACTCAGAATGGACCAATGTTGACTAGGTCCAGGTAGTTACATTATCTACATCAATCATCATGCTTCGCTTGTCATGAGGTGCATAAAAGCACCCTCTTTTTTCACACCGAGATCAGAGAAGGTCATGCAGCTTAGATTAGCCAAGGTTAGAATTTGACAGTCTCTGAGGGTCAGTCCACATCCACTCATTGATTAATGACAAATGCGCATATGTGCAGGCGAGTGCCATTGTCCTTGTCCTTCGACTGTATGTTCACTGACAATGGACTGTTTAAAATAAGCGATTCACTAAACAGTAATTAGCTTAACAGAGCCAGACAGGAGGGAGCACACAGAGGTCATCTTTTAAAAGGTACAGGGAAGAGTGGAACTCAGACAGAAGATAGAAGTGAGTCCACTGAGAGCACACCTGTCTCTCCGGACATACAGAAATGTTAGCAGCATTCCAGGGGATTAGCCATGAGTCAGGCTTTACAGTAAAGACACACACTTCAGCTAAAATGACCTCAATCCACTCCATATTCATTGATAGTTAAGATCATTCTCGAGCCAGACAAACATTTACAATTCTATCAGTTTATAATATCAGTAGATATGCTTTAATGTGACTAATAAACCCTTTACAGACTGTTATATCTCAGTCGTCCAATCACAGATAACCTAATTAACATTTCAATACGACCGATTTTTGGGCATTTATTTCAAATTGCAATGAAAATCATCATGGGGAAAAAACATCTCACTTGCACTCAAAGCTGGAAAGAGATCATTATATATCAACATTAACTTTATCAGAGAAGAAAAATGACTGATGAACTGAGGTACGACTGTTTTTAAACTGTTTATTACTATGATGTGGTCTCATCCCTGGACTATCAGTTATAAATGATATGTTCAGCACTAGCTTTGGCCTTGATGAGATTGACAGATGTGTTCCCAGTTTAGTTTATCAAGGCACTCTAGTCCATTCCAGAAACATGTATGCCTGCTTATACCTTTACAGTTATACTTTATCATAGAATATTTTAGTTCTAGTTCAGAATCTAAAACCCTTAGAACACGAGTTTAGAATCTAAAACCCTTTTAGAATCTAAAACCTTTAGAACACGAGTGGCACAGATCCATGCTGGAAGCGCAACAAATGGTAAACTGTCCACACAAATGCCTTTTAGGTCTTAGAAACAAGCAGAAAAAACACAAGATCTTTGAACCCAAAAGCACTTCAAGATAATTTAAGCCCACAAGTGTAGAAATAATAAAAACAAAATTAAGTGTAGACTTGTTTCACGGCTTTCTTCGTGAAATTGTTGGTTTTTGCTTATTAGTCCTTTCCATATTTCCATTTCTTTCTATATAAAGGTTATTTCGTGTAATTTGTATCTAAGATCTGTGACAAATAAGTGAATAAGTGATAAATAATTTTGATATGTAGAGGTGTATGTTTGTTATCAGAGCTCTATTGGCGTGATATTCACAGATACAAATAAATATACGTAACATCAGCATATTTTATGAGCAACTCAACATATGTTAGGCCTTAGATCATACTCTTTGTTTGTGACGACCAAATTATGCCAATCAATAAATTGTAGATCATAAATGTGCTACCCACACATGCGGTCAAATGCTAATATGATTCACAGACTACTGTTCAAAAAACATCATACGTTTTCCAAATGCCACACAAGCTATGAAATAAGTGGCAATCAACCACTGGCCAAAAGGAACGGTCAAGAACTGAAGCAACCAGATCAGCACTGAGGTATGTTTAAGTATTTTAGTGAAGACATTCCATTATCTATGTTCACTTCCCAAAACTTCTGAGCAAAGTATTTGTGGCTTCATCCATGGCAGCGTCTGTAAAGTACAACTCCTGGAAAACCGCAGTCCATGTTCATACGGAGCAGCTTTTTTCCTCAGACAAGTTTTCCAATGGTACGTTTTCCAAATGAGGACGTGGCTCCACAAGACTAGTGTAACCTCTCATTGAGAAACGAGCATTGACACTTTGCATTTAATGTTGAGGTTTTTCGGTCTGCATATAAAAGGCAGGAAAGAAATGTAAAAAAAAAAAGATGACTGATGCAGAATGGAGCCTAAAGGAGCCAATCTTAACAGAGCCATAGGAAAACCTTTTTTTTGTTCCTCCGCCACACAGCCTCATTCTTAAGAGACCAAGCCTATCCTCACTTCAAGATTACATTTCTTTTCCAAACTGACAGCTTCAATGGGTTTTACAGTGACAGAAGCAATTACTCTATTTCTCTGTCTTTCCCTTTAGTTATGCAAGGCCTTTTAGAGCAGACTGTACAGCCTTGCTATGTGAGACACCCACAGCAAGTAAGAGAGATCCACACCCATCAGCCCTCCTGAGATTTTGCACTTGCCGACACTGTGTCTGTATATGTCTGTATCCCCCGCCGTCTTTCTCTCTGGGGAAAAGTCCCTGAAATAAGACAGTACAGCTATTCCTCACATCCAAAGTATTCCCTCCATCTCTCTCACCTGAATGGTATCCAAGTACCCTTGAGTTTTTCATTTTCAAAGCTTGTGGGGTAAAGATTAGAAATAGAAATGGTGGTCCATGTCTGCAGAGTGCTAAAACAAAGCAATGTAAGATTACTCAACTCAGTGCCAGTTTCCAAAACCCAGATTAAGCCTGTGTCGTAGATTAAACTGTCCAAAACGTCCAAGAATATGCTTAATCCACATCAACAAACCCCTAAAAACCAAGACAATACAGGAAATATATCTATAGGTTATACAATGTATGAACGTCATTACATGCACCTATGACTCTGGATTCAATTAGAAGAACATCATCATGAGTCAGTATTAGGAAGATTACTCATGTAATCTGGTACATTTATTTGCCTAATAGGCCTGATCAAAAATACAGTCCTTAAAAACAGTAAAAAAAAAAAAGTAAACTGTATTTCATCTCCATTTTCAAAAGGTACACTACTCAGATTATATATACTTGATTTTTGTAATCAGATTACAATGTTCCTTTACCGCTGAATAGACCAGGCAGCCCGTCCAGTCAAACTGACATGCCCCCCTGTTTGGATGAAATACAGACATTAGAATGTAATAGGCAGGCTACTGTTTGCTCCCTACCATTCAATTTTTTATGTTATGTCCATTCATTTTTGGCCAAAATAACAGTCTCAATATATTTTCCAATGTAAAGAACCACTAAATTCAAGATTCCAAATATGGATTCAATCATTGATATAACTGTGTGGTTCAGTTTTGCCAAATGTTCTTGGTCCTTAAAATAACAGAAAGTGACTCTACAAACTGAAATATTTTATACGTGGTTTTAATAAAATGGTGTTGTACCCTTGAACAAGCCGTGAAGCTCCAGTGGCATTTCTGGTTTGCCATTTTATTACAAGTAAAACTTCCTTTAAGTTTGAAGATGTAAGAAATCAACTTCCTATAACACTCTTCAAGCCCTACCAATCAAAAGCAGATCACTTCTGAACTTCTCGAAAAGTTACAAATAATACTGTGCAGTTTGAGAGCAAGGCTTTGAATGGTCTACTACTAGACTTTAAAAAATACCTGAAAAAAGTAATGAGGAAATGAGGAACACAGAGGAACAAAGATGTCATTTAAAACTTCCAGGAAAAGACTGCTTAACCTTGTAAGCATCAGTAGAAGGAACTTTTGCCCAAAACATGGAGATCATCCCTTTCACTTCCTGTGTTTATAAAAACTCAGAAATCATATACACACAAAAGCACAGCATTCCTAAGAATACCACACACACAGTCACTGCCTTCATTTCAAAAACAGACCTCAACATCAGTTAAACAAGATACCCCACAACAACATAAGTGTGTGCGTACGTGTGGCCCATCGAAGGGCATGTAAGCCCTGACCCACAGCTGGATAAATGCAGGGTGCGATTTCCTCTGTAGTGGGTCTTAGCACCCTAAATCCTCTCCCTCTTTTAGCTCCATCACCTTCCTTTCCCTATGCCGGAAATGAAAGCTGTGTCAAGGCCAGGAGGAAATGATTGTACAGTGTATTCTCTACTGTATTCAAGTATTAAGCTCCTGTTCACAAGGCTCATTTCACTCTTTCATGCTTCATTTTCATTTTTTATACTCCTGACTCTTTAGTGCATTCATGGTAAGAAAATTCTGTTTCTTGGCAGGGTGAGCTCTGCAAGTAGTTGTAGCGCTAAAGCAGTGAGTAATTCTTTGACTGGATCAACACCTTACAGAAAGGTCACATGCATGAGACCACAAAGGAGTCCTTCAGTGCCACCAGTAAGCCAAATTCCACAACAGAAAGTACAGCACAGCTGAGGGCAGTGACCTAAATTTCCGTGGGGAGCAATTTTCTGCATGACCGGAGCAAACAGTCGGATGACAAAGTCTTTCAGTGAACGGTTTAGTGCGAGGGGATTCCGGAGCAGAGGGATTACCCTCCATCCTCGAGAGATGTTCTCATAGAGGAAAAGAATGTGGATTAGAGAGACATGCAACAGAGAATCAATATTTAGGACTCAAGTAAGTGCAGGGTTTATGTGAACCTAGACAGTTTGGCTTAACGAGAGAGACTTGTAGTTGTATTTAACTTTCAGACAACTTATAACACTTGGAAACAAGTTTAGCCTCTTGGGAAGTCTGAATTCCTAATTCTTTATAAAGGCCTTGGGTCAAAAAAACGACCTTTACTGCCTGTCAGTCCAAAATAGGGTCAAACCAATGTGAACATTTTGTGACCGCTGATGTTTAGGGGCTACAAATGATTATATAAATAAATAAATAAATAATAACAATAATACGTCAACAGTTTAATGGTGCAGAGCTATAACTCTTTGTTGTCATATGTTCATTGTTAAATATGATTATGAATTCTTAATTGTCACTTAAAACTCAAACAAACAACAGAAACCCAAGGTTCCCTGTACAGATGGACCTTAATAGTGCAGCTCAACTGCACAAGTGTAACATGGCTAAAGTGATTACCTGACTAAAATATGAACTTGATAAATGTGTAATTATAAGCTGCACTACTGTAATCCATCTGTAACAGTGAACACATCACTAAATGCTGTGAACGTAGCAGTTTTGTTATTGTTGCATGCATAGTTAACATGTTATTAAACATTATTAAAGACACTTAATTCAAAGTGGGACCAATGTTTTAAATAATACAAATACTGTAGGGTGAAGTAGAGCTTTCCAGACCTCAGTTCTGTTGACTTCTGTTAATTAGCAATTTCGGTGTTTTTGTTATTTTAACCATGACGTTCTTTTACGTTCAAATTTGAAAGTCCATGTAATAGATAGAGCAGCTGGTAACCAAATGTCTCTATAAAGACTAGCACACATACAAGAAACAGCTAAATTCTCAAAAATAACATCACATTAGAGGTGTCCGTTAAGACATAAAAAGCTGTTAATTTTATAAGCCTCACTCACAGGATTCTCCACGGATACTGCATAATCCGAGGGATGTCGGTATCGGTTAGGTCTTAATTTATATATTGTGTATAAAAGTAATGGAAAAATGAGGTATAAAGTTAAATGAGCTTGACTTGATCCTAAGACAACATTTCCGAAGTCAGAGTAAGACGCTCTCTTATGAGGATTTTATCTAAATAGAGGTAATTATCAGATTAGAAAATTATCATTGCCTCCTGTCAAAGTGCCTAATCCCAGCCCTCCAGAGTGCCTCTGAGGATTCCAGCTATAACAGTCTGGCTCACCAAAGTCCAGAACACATGTGTGTGTGTGTGTGTGTGTGTGTGTGTGTGTGTGTGTGTGTGTGTGCGTGCGTGCGTGCGTGTGTGCGTGCGTGTGTGGGAAGGGAGCATTCTGGAGCTCAGGGGCAAAACTAATTACCCCAAAGCAAAATATCAACTGAAGGCCAAGTTGCAGTTCTGCTGTGACGGAACTGCTTAGCTATGAGGAACATTCTGGAGCCAGTGACCATGTCACCCACAGAATCGTCGCCATACGTGATGCCACTCACAGTGATCCAAATATGGATAGACAAACACAAGCCACTCTGCCGGGTCACATCTTACTGGAAAACATTACTGCCGTCTGTAAAAATACCCCCGCTCTGCCCAGGCGCTGAAGACCCTACAGGGTTCTATGTCGTCACAAATCCTCCTAACAGGAATACAACCGTCATCCCTGGACACAATGGACGAGCCGACATCATCCAGGGACTGATACAGGCCTTCAGCTCACTCAGCAGTTATGTAACAATGAGATCTAATTACATTATGGAGTCTGCACCTGATACATAACACAGAGAACAAGCTGAAAGGGATAAAAGACAAGGTAAAATAACTAAATGGATAAAAATGATTCTTCCGAACTACCGGGTTAAATACGACACTAATTCCAAAGCATGGAAAAGTCTAGTTTGGCAGCCATGACGTAATACAGAGGGGTTCAGTATTACCTCAACTATGCAATAGGTTTACTGTACTGTTTTAATTGTCGCAGCAAGAATATAGTTCATTTATGTATTATATCTATAATAAGAAATAAACAACAGTATGAATCACCAAACGGTCTATAGATTAAACAATAGCAATTACAATGACAAAAATAAACGAAAACAGTAACTAATAAAGAGATAAATGTACAAAAGGATCCAGTGTTTGTCATTTTAATTACAGAGTTATGAATTTTTGGAGGTGGGCCTAATACAGCAACAAAAGAGCAGAATGGGCTTTTTAAATACATTTTTGCTTTAAATTTGTGTTACCTCTGTTCTCTCTATATTTTATCCTGGGACTTTGTTCACTTCAGTTTCAGAATTGCATTCTCACACAACCTTTTGCAAAACAAAACCAACCACGGTTGCATACTGCTTCGACAGAATGACTGCAGGTGAGGAGAGAATTAATAATGTAGAACACATTTACCCTTTACATTTCTGTATTGTATGGGAACACCATGCATTCACCCTCAGTGTGTTCTTCGTAATGTTCGTCAGGTGTGTTTTAATCAAATTCTCAGGATAATAGTGACATTCATTTCAGACTCAAACTCTACTAAGGATGTAATATGCTAATTAAAACGATGCTAAACAAACTGTCCTTAAAATGGCAAGAGTGTACCTTTGCATAACTTCTGTCTACTTTATGAAACCATTCTGAGTCATCATGTTTGTCAAACACTACACTAGTGTCAGGCATATGATACTGTCTCTTGGCCAAAGCGATGAAACGGCCAGCATGCAAATGGGCGCTCCAGTCTTCTCTTCTCACTTTAGAGAAGAGTCAACAAACACCGCAGACAGACCAAATGTTTACTTTCCTGTTCAAATAGCCTCTCTTGTTACTGCAAAGGCTCCTTTGACCAGGAAACCCATATCTCCCGTCTGCATGTCTCTTCATAAAACAGAACATTTATTACCTCTATCAGTACTGCTTTCATACGTCAGTGGTGTAAGAAATATTAGAATCACATGGAATATAAAGAATGAAGAAAAACTTAAACAGTCCTGTAGACCAGCGGCCCCCAACCTTTTTTGCACCACAGACCAGTTTCATGTAAAACAATATTTTCACGGACCGGTTTAGATACAACTAAAAACAAAGTGCGTAAAAATACGAAGAAGCTCCCCAAAGATGTTTGTTTTTTACTCATTTTTGCTAGCTTGTGGGCTAAATTTTTGATGTACCGTTTCACATGACTGAGACAGGCGTTTTTTCAAAATAAAAGATCTTTCAGACTCTGAAATCAATAAAAAAAAAAATTATTCTGTCTTTCTGTGCGGCCCGGTACCAAATGACTCGCGGACCCGGTGGGTGGGGACCTCTGGTTTACACCATTCATTACTGTCTTCATTCAAGACCTGTCTTCTTCTCTGGCATATCACAAAGTCTAACCCACTACAGCTGTCACTATTTTATTTCAGTAATCGAGTGGTCAAATAATTGTTTTAACAATTAATTGAGACATGATATACACAATTTATAACAGCTTTTAGCTTTTACTTCATTTACAGGAAATTTGTAGCCTCAGACACATGCATATTTGTGACATCCTGCTTGTGTGGGTTTCTTGTCTTCTAATAAAGCAATCAGAGAGCTGAAGAATGTTTAGAATGTTATCTGTTTTTTAAGCTGAGAAGTCTTATTTATTGATATTAGTATAAATAAACAAACTGTAAATATTCAATACAGAATGCATGATATTTCAATTTCGTCAAGTATTTTTTTAGGGAGCAGAAAAAAAAACTTGCTTTCAAAGCATTGAACTTCAACTACTTAAAAAGGTTTTTTGTCTCACAGCTAGACTTTAAAATTGCATAATTAATCATTGTTTTATCTGCTATAATATATACGTAAAATTAAAAGATACCATTAGCTAGTTAGGCCTATCATGCAGAGTCACATCATCCAACTACAACTAATCAACAGAGACACACTGATACGGGAACTGTGAGCTGATGCCAAAATCAAATATGTGCACATATCGCCCAATACCCAAACACAAACATTTAAAAAATTTTGAAACTGGGACCGCATTTACCTGAATTAGCATTATGGAGAATTGTGACACTTACAGATTTTTAGAGACATAGATTTAAATGCAATAAAATGATTTTAATGAAATATTTTAGCACAGTAGCCCAATATCAATAGATATATTGGTCACTTTTTTTTTATCTTTTTAAAATCTTTATCTGCCAGTACAGATATGAATATATTATTGTGTATCCCTACCAATCAGTAAAGGAGTTTCATACTGCAGACCAATCAGACACTGAAATTAGGTCAGCAAATGACATAACCGGGTTAAGGAGCTACATTATGTGGTGAAATTGACTTATGAAACGGACAAAACCTGACCTCTGTTGCACTTGCACTTCTTAAGAGTGACATGCTGTTGCTTCTCAAAATGCAGAGCTCCGCTAAAAGGACATAGTTGAAATGCCCAACAGGCTAAATATACAAAGTAATTAAAATCTGAGTATGATCACGTTCACAGGGTCACTGGGAAATGCTGGGGCCACTCTTGGAATAACAGCCAGAGTCTGACCAACATGACCATTTTATCATTGATACTGCACGTGAAAAAATGTAGCAGTTTTGGGACGTAAGAATGGGCTATAATCAGTTGTAATAACATTCAAGTACGCACTCATTTTTAGCCAAAAATAAAATTCCCAAATATAAATACTGACTGGTATTCCTGATCTTTAGCCTGTATTGCTAAAATAAAAACAAGCATCTTAGCAGTCTGTGCAAAGACGGGCATTAGAGTAAGAAACAAAAACCAACTTTACAAATGACCCCTTCTCCTCATGTTAGAGTGTGTTCATTGCAATAAAGACACAGGAATGTATAAATATCAGTTGATCATGTGCAAAATAATAACTTACATGCCTCTCAGTCAATGAAAATCATCTAGTGAAGGCAAAATCTATTGATTGAGGTTAAATGTGCTTGAGGCATAGGACTCCAACTGGTGTTAAATGAGCTCAAAGAATGAGATTCTAATCAGTGTTAAATGTGCTGGAGCCACAAGATCCCAATTGATATTAAATGTGCTCAAGCCACGAGATTCCGACTGAGGTTAAATGTGCTTGAGTTACCGGATTCCAATTGGTGTTAAATGTTCTGGAGGAACAAGTTTCCAATCAGTGTTAAATGTGTTTGGGGCACGGCATGTGTTAAATGGGCTTGAGCCACAGGATTCTGATCATGGTTAAATGTGCTCAAGTCGTGATTTGAAATTCCAAGCAGACTGCATTTCAGTAAACATATGGTGTAAAAGACAAATAAGGATACAAAAGTAAAATTAAAAGAGTTGAGTAAGGCACAATTCATTGCGATGGTAACAGATAGCCAAATAGCTGGCCCTCTCCAGCAATCAGCAAGTCTGATACAGTAACAGCACACTACATGACTAAAACACGAAACTGTGAATGTGCCTTATTGGCTGATGTGCTGTTGGCTGTTGCAGAACGAAACTGATAATACAAGAAACGTTGTTAATGCAGTATATGAGCCGGGACAACACTGGTAAGGAGAGGTCCGGAAAGAATACAATCCAAAGCTTAACACAGTGCAGTTTAACTACAGAGGGCAAATGTGATTATTAAGACTGATTCAGTAGACTGGGCTGATATCTTTACTCCTGACTGACAGACATGCTAGATATACACTGGCCCTTATCCCAGTGTGAAGGCCACACACAATCAACCTCTCGCTCAAAACGGTCACTGCGATAGCCATCGGCACAGGAAATTCCACCATTATTGAGTTTGCAATAGGGAGCCCTTTACTGACCATGGCCCCTCATGCACGTACACACACACACACACACACACACACACACACACACACACACACACACACACACACACACACACATACACACACA
>JBBPCZ010021937.1:0-14348 GCA_037974445.1 Brycinus macrolepidotus
TGTTTTAACGGTAGAGCAGTACGTTCAAATTCAAATGTAGTACCTACTCAAGTAGTATGCGATTTCGGACGCAGCAAGTGTGATGCTCTGGGCAACATTCAGCTGGGAAACCTTAGGTCCCGGCATTCATGTGGATGTTACTTTGACACGTACCGCCTACCTAAATATTGTTGCAGATCAAGCAATGGTATCCCCTAATGGCAGTGGCCTCTTTCAGCAGGAAATTGCTCCTTGGAACACTAAAAACATTGTTTAGGCAAGGTTTGAGGAACCTGATAAAGGTGTTCACTTGATGTCACAACTCACAGACTACTAACATCTTGGGGCCAGATACCACAGCTTGCCTTCAGAGGTCTTGTGGTGTCCATGCTTTGATAGGTCAGAGCTGTTTTGGTGGCAGGTGGGGGACCTACACAAAATTAGGCAGGTGGTTTTAATGTTATGGCTGATGGTGAAGATATTTGAAATGAAATGCATTGCTGGAATTTCTGGAATTGGAAGTTCACTTGACATTCAAAACATCTGATATTCAAAGAATTTGAGAAACACATCAGTGCTCACCAGACCTCAAGGGAAATAACATTCAAAGCTGTCCAGTTTTCATTGTGTAGTAACATCTGGATTGATGCTCACTACTGTCTCCCTACTGCTGGTGTGTTGACAGGCGCACTGTCCCGTACGGCATGTCAAGTTACAGGGGCTCGCAGCGCGTGCGGCGATCTGCTGCAGACGAAAACAAGACAAACCGCTGTGTGTGTGCACTGGAAGCCGACTCTGCGTGCAACAACTTCTGTATTGAGAGGTAACTCTCCTCCCACAAACGCACTCCTTCATAGCAAATGTTGCTGGCTGGACTGGCTTTACAAAAAATACTGTTTTGACCCAATTACTGTTTATTTGCTGAAATTAACATGTTGGGGAAAAAAATAAGATAAAAACTCACATTTTATCCCAATATGCTAAATTCACCAAATAACTAGAAACTGTGTGCTAAAATTGATAGAAAATGTCATATTTCAGTTCTTTGTAGAGGATGTGTACTTATTTTTTACTTAGAAAATAAACAAAACTTGTAATTTGAGTGTTCAAACATTTGCATCTCACTATATACACGTTGTTGGCTAGGAAAAATGCCTCTGAGCTGGTTTCCTAGACCTAGATTAAGTCTAAAACTAAATTATAAGGATCCTCATGTTTGGCATTGCAGTTTAGCTTAACACTGTAATCCCTGTCCAGGAAATGAGCCCTCAATTTTTTTTATTATTTAAATATACATTTATTAATTTAACAAACATAAAATAGTCTGACAAAACAGTGGAAGCCAAACCTATACCCAAAAAAGTACCCAAAGGTAGCTTGGAGTAATTAAGCAAATACAATTTACTCTTGGTATGCGTTTTCATTGGCTGGTTGGTTAACTGTGGTGTCTTTTTTGTTATATCATCAGGGGAAGGTCACCATGACCTTCGGTTCCAGAAGAGCTTACCCATATTGGAAACATCCCATCTATGCATTCTTCTGTCCAAACAGCTGGAGACTCACCTTAAGGGAATGGCTTACCTCTGTCTGAGGAGGAGGAATCCCATTATTTAAGGGAGATGGGAAACGAAACAGGAAAGGAGCAATGGAGTTTTTGTGGAGGACATACATCAAGAGTGGGATTTGCAAGGAGAGTATTTAACAGAACCAACTTTAAGCTAACTCATCGCATTACGGCATGTCTTCTGGACCCATGTGGCAGTAAAGGCCAGTATCCTGTCCCTGCAAACGGAGGACTCTCCAGACTCTCATACAATGCACGGGTTTACATTTCTTTCATAGCATTTATTTGCCTGGGCTTAGTCTCCTTTTTAGAGATATGGGTGAGATAAGCAATAGCTATGATCTGACTTCCAAATCTAGTGGGCATGACTGGTTTGGTAAAGTCTCTGAGCCATTCAGTAGGATAGGTGGGTGCATTCAGCACATCTTGTGTCATTTCTTCTAATGCTTCAGATTAGACAGCTTCAGATTAGACTTAAATATGGGCTCACAAGTAAAGAAAGAACACCGAGCCCTGTACAAAAAGTAATAATTCTCAAACTATCAGGAGACCAGTTGTATTCCATGTACTTGTGGAAAATGTTTCAAATATCCTGTTCTCATAATATAATTACACATATTTTACTTGTTGTATATATGGTCATTGCATCAATTACAATGTATTCCATTGAAAAATAACACTTAATTGCATAGTTATGTAGTCCTATCGTTTCAAGATAGTCCCTTTTGGATCTGGAATGGCCTTGTCTGAAAAATGAGCATTCCTGGTCATTATTTAAAACAAAATCTTGGCTTGCAAACTTATTATGATGAAGAATTCAAAGGGACAAAAGGAAGACCTCCTAGCTTCACTCATTTATTGGTCATCTAGATGTTCTACTATCCTGGAATTTCAGGATTAAAAAGTGTCACTAATCATTAATCACCCCATGTATTAGTGCCTGTGCTGCAACACATAACATTCCAGGAAATTCAGGTTTCAGGTGCACTCCTAAATATAAATATGCCAAAAACATCCTTAAAAACCTTTCCAAGGATAGATTTTTTGTAAATGAGATGTGCGAATGTGAAGAACCTCCATATAATAGATTTATACTGGTTAAAGATTTTTCCTAGAACTGTACAGCCAAGCCAAGAACATTTTTTTGGGCATCATTCTGAACTGAAAGCACATTAATTCCAATATCATTCCTCCATACCTCTGTATTACTATTTACTCATTTCTCTCTCATCGTAGAGTGGAATCTCTGACCAAAGTGACCAAAGATAACCCCCTTCTTTGAATGGATGTTCTGGTTTTTCTACATTGTTTTCATATATTTAAGTACAAAAACATGTACAGTACATCTGTTTAATATTAAATTAAAATTGTCACTATTATTAACACTATTATTATCATTTGTCTTGTCATTTCGCTGAGCTAAGCCTAGCACAGAAAAACTCAAGAATGCTGTTTGGTCGACTGAGCCTGCCTCGAACCTGAGGCTCAAACGTAATATAAAAGCTTGTCATCCTTGGGCTTTAGTGCTTCTCTCCTGATTCCGATGAGTGAGGGTAATATCCTACTGCAAGAATTAGTTGTCTTGAAATTTGCCCTGGACATGCTCCCATGCCCTTGGTGCAAGAGTGGCGAGACTGAATGTTATGTGGCAATTGGCCCTTTATTTTTTGTCCTTTGACAAGGTGCATTAATACACATTAATATCTCCCAGCTGGGGATGTTTACATGTCCAGGAAAGACAGACTTTGTGATCCGAGCTTTGAATACGTTCCGCTCTGCGAACGAGGATTAAGAAGAAATTGCATTTGTCCTTTACCTTGCTGAGGACTCAGATAGAACTAATTTAACTTGTGATCAAGTACCAAATATTTCAGGCATTAGTCACTTAAAACTAATCCATACAACGTGAGTGGAGTAAATGAAAGGGAATGGACTGACTGATGTCTATTCCAATATTTATCCATGCATTATCTCAGCTGCATATCCTTAACAAGAGCTGTGGGGGGTGCTGGAGCCTCTCTCAGTGGAGTCTCTCCTCGGACAGGTCACTAGTCCACCGCAGGGCAGACAAACATACAAACACACACTCACATCGAGAGGCAATTTAGAATCTCCAAGTCACCTAATATACACTATATGGAGAAAAGTATTGAGACGCCTGACCATTACACCAACAGGGACTTTAATGACATTGCATTCAAATATACAAACTTTAATATGGAGTTGGTCCCCCCTTTGCCGCTATAACAGCTTCCACTCTTCTTGGAAGGCTGTCCACAAGATTTTGGAGTGTTTATGTGGGAATTTGTGCCCATTCATTCTGTAGAGCATTTATGAGGTCAGGCACTGATGTTGGACGAGGAGGCCTGACTCACAATCTTCGTTCCAGTTCATCCCAAAGGTGTTGGATGGGGTTGAGGTCAGGGCTCTGTGCAGATTAGTCAAGTTTTTCCACACCGACTCATCCAACCATGTTTTTATGGACCTTGCATTGTGCACTGGGGTGCAGTCATGCTGGAATAGAAAAGGGCCTTCCCCAAAAACTGTGCCCACAAAGTTGGAAGCATGGCTTTGTCCAAAATGTCTTGGTATGCTGAAGCATTAAGATTGATCTTTACTGGAATTAAGGGGCTTAGAACAAACCCTGAAAAACAGGTGTGTCCCAATACTTTTGTCCCTATGTTGTACCTGTCTTTGGACTGTGGGAGAAAACCAGAGCTCTTAGTGGAAACCCAAACAAACAAGAGGAGAACATGCCAACTCCACAGAAAGGACCATCGCCCACCCCAGAATTGAACCCAGAAACTTCTTGGTGTGAGGCAACAGGACAACCCACTGCGGAACCATGCCACCCACTCTATTCCAATAACATTGCCTAAAACAAGAATAAACAATTTTGAGCAATGTCTAATGAAGGTGTAGACACATGCAGTCTCAGTTTTGTATTCGGATCATTTTCAGTTGGACACGCCATTAAATGCTGACGGGACAAGACGACTTTTCCTTATACTGACCCTGAAATCTTCCTGAAAACCAGCCATTTCTTTAAAAAATAAACTTCAAAGTGAGCTATTATTAACTGCAACAGTTCGTCTAAGATACTCTTCTAGGAACATCTGTAACAGTAAAATGCCCCACTGCATGGCCAACAAAGCACACAAAGCTTTTTTTTTTTGTTAAAAATTTTTAAAAAAAGAAGAGAAAAATGAGCTACAGTGTGAATGCATTCAAATGCAGCCATTGTCTGATTAGTTTTTCCATATTCCAAGTGATCGTGTTAAAGATTTTTTAAAAGAAAAAATGTAATTCTAGTCTAATATGTAGCTGTTCTTTTAGTGGCTACTTCACTTTACATTACATATTTTAGAATTTCTGTGATAGCTCAGGCTAAACCTGACTGTTCAGATGGATTTATTAACTGGCTATTGGATAGTACCATCTGTAGTTAATGAACCCAACACAGAACTATATTTTAAATATGATAAAGATTATTTGGTTGGAATTGTTATGCAATGTTATTCCGGTTTAATAAGAGACACAAATAGCAAAATGGTCAAATATTTGCGTTTCATGGTTTGGATAGATTTGTCTCAATTTTCAAACAAGATGTATTAAATGTTTTGTTACAGAATCAGTTTCTTTTCCTTTAATATCTGATCTGGTATTTCTGCTGATATTAGCTCTTGGATCAAATCTTCAGTTAAACAGGATACAAACGGAACTAACCAAGATTTGTTTCTGACCACCAGCAGAACATCAAACATAATAAACAAAAAGAAAAAAAAAAAACTCCAAGGAATCACTACCAGTCAGCAAGTTCCTTCACAAACCACTACATTAGTCAAGTACCTACAATTAAAGAGTCCATATCCTACATTTATCTTTTGTTTTCATTCCTTTCCATGAGGCTCATTTACAATGTTTATGTGGTTTTATATGCCAAAAACCTAATTAATTTTTATGAGGCCCTTTTTTTACACCTCTCACTATCCCCCAGGCTGTTTTTGTTACTGTGCTTTACTGTGCTGATAAGAATATATGTAAATTAACACAGTTCTGATTGGCTGCCCTGTATTCTGTCCAAATTAAAAAGCAGTCTGGGCTGAAGTATCCCTTAAAACATGAATGGGCGGGGCTAACCTGCTACTTTCTAAACAGACAAATGTATGCAAATTCTGCTGGTTCTTGTGACATCACAAAACCAGTGAATGTTTTCACAGGTTCATTTTCATATGGAGTGGGGAGTGAATGGTACATTTTGAAATGTTTACATGCCTCATTATTCTTTTATTAAAAAAGCAAGAAAAATCCAGTTTTCCTTGATATGGGCCCTTTAAGCTCTCTGCAAATACCTCCCTGCAGAGTCGGTTACAGCTTAGTCCAATAACGTGAGAACAGGGCATTCCATTACTGTGCATGTACAATTAAACGTCACTGAGACTGGACGGTAGGGACTGACGACAGGAACTGAACAGGAAGTGTTCTTGGACCTCTTTTGCGTCCAATCATGTTTACACAGGAGGTACACGATTTATATGTTTATGTAGTGTGAAATGGAGACCATCTGCCTGTCATTTTTTAACACGAGAGCTTGCTGACTTGCTGGCGCATTTTATTTGCAACACATGACAGAGCCACGGCGAATGACCCTAATGATGAAAACAGATTCTTTTTTTCATTCTAAAGAAAACACTTTCACACTTTAAAATCTGGAAACAATTACAAAGCATCAGTAGCGCATAGTCTGACAGTTTTTCCATGCTTCAGTTGCCTCCCTAAGCAATGGAGATTAATTCGGGGTATTTCAGGGAGTTGTGATAGCCTGTTATCTTTGCTGTATATTTTTCTCTCAGTGTTATGAGGCAGTGTTATGAATGAATCTAGACACTACAGTCCAAACTTCAAACTAATATCTGCATCATTTTTTACAAAAACCATTGATTTTGTCTCACATTGCAAGGGGGGTATACATTTTCTGCAAGCTTAACAGAGACCCAGATGTTTTCATTCATAGTTTGGATTCGTCTTAAGGATTTGTCTTAATTTCTTGCACAGTTTTTATTCCTTGCTTTTTATATAACCCATTTGTAAAACACATAACAAAGGAGTGACCTATGTAAGGATAAGCTTTAGAGCTTATCACTGCTTGTCAATACTAAACTACTGATTATCTGATTATCAAGAGGTTTCTTGGAGAATTTTGAGCATTTCTGTTACAAAGTCAGTACGTCTTGTGAGAAATTGCAGGAAATTCCTGGGACAAACAACACGTAAAAAAGCAACCAAGTGTCAAAGACAAAAGATACCTTTTATGTGGCAAAATCACCTGGGTTCCTACTGAATGTCTTTTTTTTTGATGACTTTGTAGAGTTCAGCTACAAAGTCAGTATTTCTTGCAAGACTTATCACATACAGTACTGTCAGAAACGTTTTGACAGAAAAGTCTTATTTTATTTCCAGTTAAAATGGCCATTAAATAAAAAGTTATTCATTTCATTCAGTATCAGAAAAAATTAACAGAATATTATGCAAAACCTCAACTAATATATCTAAAATGGTCTCTCTTTCTTTTAATGATTTTTAATCTTATGTTTCTTTGACTGCTTAAGCAAGCGGATGGTCTTCTATCTTATCTCTTTAGAAATCTCCCATTTAGCCATTTTAGATGCACAGGAGAAAGAAATGTGCAAGGCAGCTGAGGTGTGTGTAGGTAGTTGCTTGTGAGAAAGTGCCTCTTTGATGGGGTACATAATGTGAGTGAGAACAGCTTTTGCTGGGAGGACACAGCCAGGCACATCACGCACTGTGTGTAAGAGTACCAAAAGTGCTCATCATTATACTCATAATAACCATAATGATGAATTACTTAAATCTAAAATGAACAACAGCTACAACAGGCACAATTAGGTCATCATAGGCAATACAAGATATACATAATTGCTTTTAATAATAAAAATAATTATGGTGCCCCCATTATTTTTTAATGTGGGGGGGGGGCAAAACAATACACCTATGCTTAGGGCATATACATGACCAGCAGTGGCCCTGGACACACCTGTAACTGGTTGGGTTTAAGATAGGAGGAATGGAAGAGTTAAAGTGGCACAAAAGTAAATAGTGGACAAATTAAATACAGACTTGATTTAATTCGAGGCCTCTATGTAATTTTCTTCCAAATATATGTTACCTGTTCTTTTTTGACACAGAAAAATGAATAACTTGTACTTAATGGCCTTTTAACTGGAAATTAAATAAACGATAAGATAGTCTCTGACTTTTGCACATGAGAGGTTTTGCTAGGGCCAATAAACAATGTGCTATCTGACATCAGCCTCAAAAAAGAGATCGATAGTCTCAAAGAAATTACAGTCCCAGTAGTACTTCTGCATTTTTGTGAATCATTTCCAGAAACGCTCCACTGTTGTCATATTCATGTTGTCTATGTTAAAGATTCACATCAGGGATCACCTGCATAAATCACATGCAAACATCCAGGGGAGGCTGGCTGCATTAAGGATGATCTGTAAAGATATGGGTTCAGCACATATTGTTGCCTGTGCTAGGGAAACTTCCAGCTCTTAGACCATTTGTCAGCTGTACAGTTGCAGATGTTTGCCAGACACTTAGTCCAGATCACTCACACTGGGACTGAACATAATTTAATAAAGGTAAGAATACTAATTCATTTCATACTCAATACACAGAGGATCCTCATGGTTGCAAATGTGAAAACAGTGTAATTCCAAGAGGTGTTCCTCAGTCATTCACAACACATTGCACATATCACGTCGCAGTCATTAGCCCCCACTGAATCGTCTGGCTATTTGACTGAGGGTGTGATTACTATGAACTAATATGCAGCAGGTGTGTGAGCAATGGGTCACTATAAGGTTGACAAATGTTTTTTTTTTTTTATATAAAGTGCATTTGCAGACTGCTAAAAGTCCTACCTCCTTGCTATGCACACCTTTCTTTCAGTAAGGTTAAATAAGCTGGTCTCAGAGGGTATATTTAGAAAAATATGTCAATTAGAAAGTTCAAAGTATGTCAGTTTTTCTTCAAGCTCCAAATGAATCACAAAGACACATGCAACAGACTTTCACTGAAGAACGAAAGTAAGACCTAATGATGACTTCACTTAACTGCTGCTTCACTGGAGGAGAGTTAAATGTGAATGAGAGCTTTTATGTGTTGAATGAACTTGTCCTCTGCAGTTTTTTTTTTGAGTGACGCAACTGTCTAAGTGCTGACTAGTTTGATCCCCAAACTGGCGCTTTATGTGTCTCAGTGAAAGCACATATTAGCCATCATTGTTTAAGCATTGGTGTTATCATGTGGAATTGGACATGACCAGTTGGGGAAAAAACTAGGAAATGGAAACATCCACTCCAAGTACAACCAATATTTTAATGTTTCCAATCTTGCATTCTAACCCCAACATAACAGTCCAAAATCAGTTACAACAAAATGAAAAAGCATTTTATTTTGTCCAGGGCCATGCAAAAGTCCTTTAGAGGGGTAGATCCTCGTCAAAACTTGTTTAGGAAGCAGTGGGGGGCTGTGATCATTGATGTTGAATGGGTGGGATTGTTGTCAGAGTTTGGGTCAAAGGGGTGGGGGCGGTTGATGCGGGAAATGATTGTAAGAATTTTTGTCAAAGGGGCAGGTGCTTGAGCACCTAAACACCCCTCTACACAATTATCTACACACTAATTTTGCCCATATAATAATATAATTAATAGTATTGTGTTTTCAACACTAACTTTTCACATTCAACTGCAGCGAGAAAGGAAACCGCTTAATGGTTTATTTGGTCTCTCGTCACACTGTATTAACAGTGACCCACATAGCATTCTCTCATGTGTTGACGAAAGCTAGAGTTTCAAATCTAAAGATGTGAGTTAAAGCTACTAGTGCAGTCAACTATAGCCCCTCAGGGAGTTCTGTGTGTTTGGAAAGTATTCACATATATCTAGTAAGGAGAGAGAAGGAGAACAGGAGCATTTTTTCATAGTCAACCAGGAGCCATCAGATGGATTCACCACTTCAGAAGGCCATAAATGGTGATGACCCTTGAGAGGACAAGTCCACAACTCAGGTTCCTTAACCCTTTGGAGGGGTGAGATCTTTTAACAACGTTACGCCCTGGAGAGTGAGTTTTTTTCACCTGTCCTCCTAGAATTCCAAACTAACGCTCTGCAGTTTCACTGTGAGATGAAACCCACCATTCAGAAAAAGCAGTCACCAAGAAGAAACAGCCCACACATACCTTGGGGCTTGCAAGCTCTCACAAGAAAAAAAAACTTCAGATGCCAATTTGATGCTGAGCTATAATTTTTTTTCAGACATTTTCCTGCTGTTGGGCAACAGATAAACATGCTGAAAATAAATACTACATGTTTTAACATGTAGAAAATTGAAGTTTTAAGGTGCACGAATCATTGCATCTGTTTTTAAAAATGCACAATAATCTTTGAGTTGACAAAAGCTGCACATTTCCTGTTAATACATATGTAAAGTATGTTTTACAGCAGAAAAGTCTCAGAAGGTAATTGTTGCATCTTAATATGGAACTCTCTGTTCTGTAACGTTCTGATTACATATTCGTGATTGTCCTTCCCAGGGACCTGTAGAATAAGTAAAAAACTGTGAGACCAGATGTTTATCATTAAGCCCTGATATGAGATTTCTCAAAGGATCAGAAATCTGGTTGTCTTTTGTCCTTCATTTAAAAAGCAGTCTGGGCTAAAACACTACTTTAAACTTCAGAATGAACCATCAGGGTTGCTTTAGGTTTATATAGGCAGATATATGTAAATACACTGACTTTTGTGATATCACAAAAACAAAGTGGTTTACCACGTTCTACAGAGGAACTATAGAGAGCAACCTCTGCAGCTGCATCACAGCCTAGTTTGAGAACTGCTCCGCCTCGGACCGCAACACCATACAGCAAATAGTAAGGACAGCTCTCTTCACTCTGTCATGGACATTTACACAACACGCAGCATCTGCAAAGCCACCAGCATTGTGGATGACCCCACACACCCCTCACACACCTTCTTCTTACTGACCCCAGCATTTTGTATTTTTCAGAATTTTTATTTGACCTTTACTTTAACTTTATATTTATATTGTTCTTGTCTCTGTGTGAATGCACAGTCGCAACATAAGCAATTTCCTTCCATCTGGCAAAAGGTCCTGTAGCATACGAGCATTTAAGGCCAGGATGGGAAACAGGTTCTTCCCCCAGGCCATCAGACTCCTAAATCGAAACTGTGCTTCACACTAAAACACAAACACATACCTGACCTGAATTGCTAAACACAAACACGCACATACACACTGAAACTGTTCCACCATAAACAAAATCACACCCGAACTGCCACTCCCAAATAAACCTTCAATAAATGTATTATATAATATTATTATTCATTATATACTGTTTTACCCCATTGACCTGTCCTGTATTGTTTGCTCTTGCGTTTTATGTCTTGCGCTTTGTAGTCCTGTCCTGTCCACACATATGTAGTCTTGTGCTGTTTCTGTTTTCGTTCTTGGGTTGGACCATGGTCCTGGAGCAATGTTGTTTTGTTCCACTGTGTACTGTGTATATGTATGACAATAAATACCTACTTGTCTTGGCTTGTTTCTGCAGCTTAGCTTTTACATATGGAATTTATTGACTTGAGATGACATTGTATGTTTTGAAACTTATTTACAGATTACATCAAACTGAACTTTCTTTTATTTCAAGGAAGTTCAGTTTTCAGTTTTCCATGATATGGGCTTTTTATGAGGCACAAGAGGCACATTTTTCTGCAGGTTTTCCATGATATGGGGCCTTTAGGTACACACATATCCATCATATGAGCCGCTTCATTCTTCTTAAGTGCTATTTGCTGACTACACTGGCCCTGATTATGGGATGCTGGTTATGTATGAACTGCTCATTATTTCCTAAACTCGAATCATGTTGTACAGTAACATAGAGACCAGAATTTGTCATGTTTCAAAACGATTTTCAGAGTTTGATTCTACACGGTTTGCTCTTACATATGGAATTTATTGACTTGAGATGACATTGTATGTTTTGAAATTTATTTACAGATTACATGAAACTGAACTTTCTTTTATTTCAAGTAAGCTCAGTTTCAGTTTTCCATGATATGGGAGGCTGCACAAACGCTTTTGCAAATATTTTGCTTATCATCTGACCTTCTTAAGCATTTAAAATGTACCAAACACTTTCCTAACTTAAATAGCATTGCTAAGAATAATCTGAATAAGCAGCTGTTCACAGATGGCACTGAAAACCTGTAAGTTAGACTGTACTACAGTAATTAACATGTTATCTTAACAGTGCATCGTTGTTTTAGATTTGGCCACCAGGCCAAACATCCGCTTGTCAAGCAGGCATGTCTTAATCTCTCTATGAGCCAAAACTGTGAAACATTGGTGTTCCTGGCCCAAAGCTTTCACAATTTTCCTGAGAGACTTCTACCCTCACGTTGTCCTGCCACATCAGAAAAATGCATCAACACATTCTTCTCATGAACCTCAAAACTACAGTGCATGAAAACGCACTCACCGCATCCATAAACTGAAACACTGAAAACGTAAGACGCCACTTCCAAATATGTCCTAATAGCAGAACAATCAAACTGACCAGAAATGAATAGAAATCAGGCTTACTTTCCAAACATTCTCTCAAATATCAGAATTTTTGTGCATTAAACACATTTTTCATTGTGATTGATGATAAAAATCCCATTTTTATCATCTACATAACGCTATGCCAAAATATTCTCACAACACATTAATTCCAACATTTTTTTTTTTTCTGAGCACCACTCATAACAATTGTCTGGGAACATTTTTATCCCATAGAATTAAACAGGCTGTTTGTTGCTGTGCCTTCAAGACTGATAAATGTCCAGATAGTAATCCAGATAGTATGTCCAGGGAAATCTACTGTAGTACTAGTCATTCAAAATGCCCATAAAGTGGATAATACCAGGCTGAAATGAGTGTGAAATTTTATTCTAGGAATATTTTGTTTCCTAATGTTGATTTTAACCCATCCACACTGGAGCACTTGCATTTACAAAGATGCTCCATTGTTATGAAAAATCCCTGCATCACCTCTGTCAACTTTTTATCTTAAATGCATGTCTGTGCTTAATTATGTTGTAAAAAATTAAATCAGGACAGTGTAAACTGTTCAGTTATATACATACTGCTTGATAAATTAGCATCTACACAGGCAATAATTTTGACCTTATAATAATATAATACTGCTCTTTTATGTTCAGCACTTAAACAGCACTTTCAACCAAAAATGAAACCACTTAATGGCTTATTTGGTCCCTTTTCACACTGTATTAACACTGACACTTAAAGCCCCCCACAGCATTTCCCGAAGTGTTGAATACAGCGAGAGTTTGACATCTGAAGGTGTGGGTTACAGCTACTAGGCATGCAGTAAATCTAGCAACTGCCAGTGTAGTTGACAATAGCCCCTCAGGGGGTTCTGTGCGCTTGGAAAGTATTTACACAGAGATACACAAGCAGAGATAAAGACAACAGGAGCTTTTTTGTAGTCAACCAGGAGCCATCAGATGGATCCGCCACTCCAGAAGCCCATACATGTGTGTGGTGATGACCTTTGAAGGGACAAGTCCATCATTCAGGTTCCTTAACCCTTTGGGTTAAGGGGGAGTCCTTTTAACAATGTCATGCTGTGGAGAGTAAGTTTTTGACTGGGGTGAAAAAACATGTATTCTGCTTTTTATACACAAAAAATAGGCACATCATATTTTATTATGCTTACAACACTACCAAAAAAAGTCTGGGCAGATAGGTATGTATTTCACTGGTAACTTGGTTATGTCCGTGAATATTAGTAATGTTAAGTACGTGACTGCATGCAGCTTAACTCTGGATCTGAGCTGTCGATGTTTCTGATGGATCATATTGTATGATTTGTTATGTGTGTGAAAGTATTGGTGGATAAATGAACTTAACTGAAGTTGTAAGTGCATGGATCACTGACTCTGCATAAAAATAATTCAATAAATGCATTTGTAAAGTATATTATGCAGCCCAAAAGTCTCTGAACGTAATTGGTGCATCATAATAAAGAACTTTCTGTTCTAGTCGCACATAAGTGATTGTTCACCTCAAAGGGTTAAATAAACACACGTAGCAAAGACCATTAACAAGAAAAGTAAGACAGTTCCTGCCTGGTTTATTATTACCTAAACTATATAATGAAAGTGGCATATGAAAGTATCTGAAATGCAGCTGAATATAAATATATCTAATACTTTTCATTATGGGATTGCTGTAATAATATAATTAGACTATTTAGTCAATTCCTTGATAGTTTAGTTGTTTATTTAGTAATCTTATCTAGTAAATTATATTATTGGCATACAATTTTGCTTGTTTGAATCCCCAGTGACACCACAGCCATCCAAGAGAGCAAAGTTGGCTTTGCTCTCTTTGGGTGGCTAGGAAGGCCCTCTCTCTCCCCACCTATTACTCAGCACGATGCTAGTCAGTGCAGGCATCTGTAGCTGATATTATTAGAATTAGCAGTTAGCATTCTCTGCATTGTGTTAGCAGAAGTTTGGTGACTTGATGGAATCACATGATCGCCATCACTGTCCCAGTGTTGGTGGTTTCATGTGACTGGGGATTCCTGGCCACTGGGTAGCACTTATAGCACTTCAGCTGATTCAGAATGCAGCTGCGAGGTTAGTCTTCAATGTTCCTAAATTCTCACATACCACACCTCTAC
>JBBPCZ010021948.1:0-14348 GCA_037974445.1 Brycinus macrolepidotus
ACAATGTATAAAATAATAAAAACAAAGAAAAAACACTGAATGAGAAGGTGTGTCCAAACTTTTGACTGGTAGTGTAGCTCTTGCATTGCTAGAAGGAACCCCTTATGTCACCTTTATTTTATAAAGTGTAATAGACTTGCTACTAGAGTTGCACCACAAATTCTTTGTTATTTGTTGCAATATTTGCAATAGTGACACTGCAGTAGTAATATTCTATTGAGCCTATTTGACATTTTTTTATTTATGAGATGGGTTCTAGGTGGGTTTCTGTGGGTCTTCTGATGATGTGTGAAGGATTTCACATGTTCCTACAAGAAAAGGTGATGATCCCATGCATCAGTATCGTTATTGATATCGGGTCTATCAGGCCTTTTCATTCTGTGGAGTAGTAGAGTGTTTGAGGAGTCTGAAAATGAAAGCCTACTTCTACATGTTACTTCTACTTCTACTTAAGTGAAGCTCTTCTGTTAAAAATGGTCCATGATAAACGTTAACAGTTTTAAAAAATATATATCAGACTGGTATCTGATTGTGACAATACTCAAGGTTCCCATACCAGTATTGGCAAAAGTAGTATCATATCTCTAAATGGGGCAGCTGGTGTCCTAGTGGTTAGTCGTGGATTCGAATCCCAAGACTGCCAAGCACCTCTGAGGTACCCTTGAGCAAGGTACCGTCCCCACACACTGCTCCCCGGGCACTGTGTTCCTGGCTGCCTGCTGCTTCACTTGGTGAATGGGTTAAATGCAGAGAAGAATTTCGTGCTGTTCACACTGTGTGCTGTGGTGTGTTCACGTATGATAGAATGGTCACTTTCACTATATACAAAAAACATGCAGGCTAACCTTTTATCATGTGACATAAAAGATTCAACAATGTGTTTTACAGGCACTGCATGGCCACAGTATGTAGCAGTAGAAATAAAACAGTCCACAATAAACATTTTAAAGAAAGAATATCAGATTGATATCTGAATCTGACAATTATCAAGGTCCCCATGTCACTTTTGGCAAAAGTAGTGTCACATCTCTAGATACAAAAAACACACATCATTCTGAAGGCTAATCTTTTATCAGCTGACATAAAGGATTCAACAACATGTTTTAAAAACACTGCATGACCACAATATGTAGCTGTAGAACTGCAAAGTAGTATTTTGTCCATATTGTGAAATGCTACTCTCTAGTTCACTGCAGTAAAATCTAGTGGGACCCAGGAAGGCCCTGCACAGGGGGCCTTCACCTTACCCATCCCCAGAGACACTGGACCCAGCGACTGCATTCCGGGCAGCTATTCTTAGTTCACTGTGCCCTGGGTCTGTGGACATCGCCTGTGGGACAGTTAGCATGGAGGAACCTCTGTCACCTTAGCTAGACCTATTCATACCGTCACCACATGGCTTCCAGCAGCTAAAAAAGGAGGAAAAAACCTGCAGACTAGAGAATCCTCTGCAGCCCCAGCACAATAAACTCAATTACCGCAAAGCACAAACTGTACTAACCCTGCACAGCTCATACACAGTGACAAAAACCCTGCAACAAAGAAGCTAAACAAGCAACTGATGATCCAGCAATCACACTGGTGATGACTCATATTCTCTTCCTGCTGATTGATCTCCTCTCAGTGAATATGTCTGTGCTTTTTTTTTTGCAAGGCTCTGGTAATGAGTGGAGCAGATGTGTTCTCCTGTTTAAGACCAGGACTGGCACAATGACAGGACAGACCATGTTTTACACCATCTCTGTGTGTGCCATTTGGTAGGTCAGCCATAGGGCAGCTGTATATGTAAGACACTTAAAGGCTCCAGATGCAGCAATGGTTCTGGCTGATGGACTAGCGGACTAGCCAGATGTAGTACAGTCAGCAATTACAGCTCCAACTCCGACAGAGCACTACTACCCACAAGAACCGATGCATGGGAAAGTAACATAAGCCAGTCTTTACAACATCAGTCTATTCTGAACTTTCATTCAGCCACAGCAAAATCTGTGGTTACCCCTATCTCCAGTCTGGGGTGAGATGTTACAGGATCATTACCCCTGACAGCCTGACAGTGGCAAAACAACCAGGTCAGGAGCCTTGGTTTCAGGCCTCACTCCAGATTTTGACACGTGCCTGGTCTGCTCTGATAGCAGAAAAGCGGATAATCAGCACTGCAGCCCATGAGCACTCATACATGAAGTGATTTGTTTTCACTGCAACAATGCCCTCTCAAGTGGGTGTGTAAGTCCATGATCACACACAACACAGAACAGAGAATGGACTGCACTGGGGGGCATGGCTGTGATGATCTGATTTTGGATGGGCGCTCATGGGCAACTTCACCCAAGAGCTTCCAAGACTGGTTACAACCACATCTTACAAGTTCAATAGAGGAATGTGATTGTACAGTGATTAAGTTTCAGTGTGGTGCGATTCTTGCAGTGAAGACTATGGTCTCATATGAAGAAATTCAACGTTGTACTCACCATTTATTTGAAAGAAACTGTGTGGATTTGGTTCATTTTGTACACATTTTCTTGTTTGAGAAATTTACTACCATTGGAATAGGTCCTGATTAAACTATAATAAAACCATTCATTCAAAAAAGGGCACTTTGACAGACTATGTTTCTATTTGGGCTGTTGCTCAACATTGTTAATAACACTGATGATATAAATCACTGTGAAGGAACATTTTTGTCATCTATTTCCCATTTACATTTTTAAAGCGGCTACAGCAAGTTCATGACTTTTGACTCACAGCAAAGCAATTCACCTACAGGGTCGTACTTATGTGAGCAGATGTCGAAAGAGAAAAGAATGACTATGGCTGAAAGGAATGGTTAAATGGTGCTGCAGCCTGAAGTGCTATAACGTTATTCTATGCGTTCATCATTTTATCTGTTATTTTAGCTATTGCTTACCCCATACAGTAGCTCAGTATTATCGGGCAGGCTTGAAATTTGAGACAGAGGCATGAAACAAACCAATGCATGCATTTTCAACATTGCCAGCATATCTCTTTGTAAATACTGCATCAGTTTGTCAAAAGATTGCACGACAACAAGCTTTTCCCTGAAATTCAGAGGTCAGTACAGTACAGTAATAAGACAGTAATGAAGTCTGAATAATCCCAAGAAAGTCTAAACTATGGGAGCATAAAGCTATTGACTATGAATGCCCAGAATACACCTGCTCCATCAGATGACCACCGTTATCCCTTGTTTAGGTATGACTTTAAAAAGAGGTTCTGAACTTTGACATGAATGCACCAGTGCGTGCAGCACCTGTAGTGCCTTCTTGTGTGTACAGAACGAACGCTTGTCATGTCTGTGTGCATGCACGCCCCAAGCAGAGAATTTGAAAGTGCCTGCAGAACGTCGTCACTGTACAAAGTACAGCATGCAGAGGGGGGGGGTTCTCTTTCAGTAGTTTCCCTCACAAGGGCTGTTCTTCTATAGCTCTCAGCTCCAGAACGTCTGTTTACTCTCAAGCTGCAAAGAGCATTTCCCACTGATTACCCCAAGCTCCTCTCAGACGCACGACGCTTCCTTTAAAGGAAGACTCCTCACATAAAAGCGGCCCATAAATGGTTCCCCGCAGCTTTGCTTACAAGCTTGATGCAGACAACTTTCGAGTCAATGTTTCTGGCAATGAAGAATCAGCTTCAAAGAGAGTGACACAGAAGGCAATGATGCATCGATTGTTTTGAATGCATAATTGATGTAAATGCACATGCTGGAGCGCTAGCCAGTTGTAGCCTCACTGAAAGGCCGTTTGATCTAACGCTGGCCACTCGGTGCGCTGTGATAATGGATTCAGAGGGAGCAGTCGAGGTCACCAGCTGCTCCTTCCCCAGTCGATCGCACTCCTGTCAAGTATCATTAAGCATCACTCAGCCAGTTTCAGCCAGCGAAACTTAAGAGGAACACGCCTACTGTAACTGTACACACACACCACCTTTACACAGACAAAAGAGCAGATAATAAGTCACTAAAAACAGCCTATATTAAAATGGTTTATTTTCTTTTTTCTTCCTTTTCCTCCTTTTCTTCCATTGGCAACTTGTGGAGTTTCTACATATTTTAATTATTTAATTTAAACACAATTTTTTAATGATTATTTATTTTTTATTAACCAAATTCATTTCATTGCCCACAAATATGTTCAGTAATTTCTGTGCAAAGACTAGCACAACACCATGCACCACTGCCTCGTACACAACCAAAAAAAAGAAAAAATTATCTGATAATCAGTTTTTCTTTTTTTAAACAATGTATCAAAACCTTGTATCTCCAAAAAAGGAAGGAAACATTTTAACATAAGTCAATATAAGACATATTTAAAGTCATTTTGGGCAGTTTCTAGTTTCACTTATTATGAAATTATATCACAGTGCAAAGAGAAACTTGCGCTGTTAAATAAAAATCTGCACTGTATGAGGTATGGAGATACAAGGTATTGTTCCAACTGGTGATAGGAGGAGATATTTCTTTACTTTCACTTGAGCATATTTTTGGTTCCACACTTCTACTGTTCTACAATTAAACATTTAAAAAGGCCCGCACTATGTTCACATTACAGGTGAATCAATACTGCGCATGTTAATTTGACCCGATTGGGTCAGCGTTTTGAACTGATAAAGAAAAGGGAGTAAATATGAAAACCAGACATAAATGACAATTTGAAAATTCTTCTCTTTTGTACCAAAAAATAAGGGTGATCTGATAATGATATTTTGCCGTTGTGTTAATTAAAGACAACCACAATATTGCACTTAATGCGGTCTGTGATAGCACCTGTGCCATGAAAACCCTAGTCTACCAACAAACTCTGCATATTCCATCATTTTATTCATGACGAGTTATAGGTGTTTCCTATAAATGCAGCAGGCATGAGGCCTGGCCTATCATACTGTATCATACTGTATCCTCAGATGTAAAAATCAGCCCCAATCAAACTGGGTTTGCAGTGATGAGCAGTGATCTGAGCCTGAACGTTCCCCTCAGGAAGGGTGGGGTACTCTTCATATCATTAAGTTCATTAAGATCCATAATTCAGAAGTGATCAAATACACCATTTATGGCTGAGTACTCAGCGCCCCGGTTACACTTATCCATCTGTTTGATTTGCTGAGCAGTTAGTAGAGCAAAACTGAATGGATTAGACAGCAACGGTGATTACATGGAGAGAGGTGTTAAGAGCTCTGGGAGATGTAAAGTTAATGAGGTTCCAGCAGGCACTCACAGTTTAAAAAGGGCATTTTTCATAAAAGCAGTTCATCACACGACAAGGTGTCCTGCAAATGGCAAACAGCACAATTTTCAGAGTCGGTTTTAATAAAACATCAAAGGACCTCAGAGTCAGCTCTAGGGATGGATATTGTTAGGATTTTACTGATGCCAATATTGATACTGATATTGCTAATCGATATTGATACTCTTATTGATACTAAAAAGATGTAAAAACACTTATTTTTACCTTAATTAACGAGTTAAATTGTTTCCTGAGTTTCCTGTCTATATATTGAGGGTGGAGTGATCATTACAAATGTCTTGTCAACAAATGTGTGGTGATGTGCAGAGCGCCGCTCCCGTCCCTCCCACTGATCCAATCCAGCATCAACCTTTTGAAAATGCCAGCTATGTTAGAATGCATTAATGCTGTATAAACACCAACAGCAGCACCGTTTGTCCAAAGGGGGTTTATCCATACACCAGTAAAGATCAGTCAGAAACCTGGTAGTACTGGTTCTCGATACCCATCCCTAGTCAACTCTTTCATGAAGCTTACAGGTGAACATTTTAAGCCATTAGTCCCTTTTAGTGCTGGAAAACACACTCCTCAGTTCTTTTTTTCGTCCTTCTGTGCAACTTTATTTAAATCTACTGTTGGAATCCCTCAGTTAAATAGATATGAAGTAAGGACTTTAACAAATGAATATTTTTGATGCCTAAGTGTGAAAAATTTAATGAGAAAAGAGAACAATCAGCTTCACACACAGCGGCGGAAGCCCCACAGCGAGAGCAGAATCATCACCAGCAAGGAGAGGATGACACATCAGGCTGCTTGGCGGAAATCCAGCTGCATGTGTCGAAGGCTACCGGCTACAGACACATGAACCGAACCATATCATCTATACCAGCCTGCAGGAAGCGTGATGATCTATTACCGATTTACAGCAGATTTGTTAACGTCTGCTCTGAAAACAGGAATCAGCCTCTCTCTTTTCGAAAACAATGTCTGCTGTTGTTTTTATGTTCCTTTTTAATGTATCCTACTAATTTTTCTCTTGTTATTAACTATTAATAAATAAGTATTACAAACACATTATTAATTCTTGTTATTAGTTATTAAATCTCAAGACATGGTTGCACTTTTGTGGAAATGCTGGACAAGCGTATCAATGCTGTTAAACTGATATCACTTCACAATACCACTGCCTTTACGGAGAGTTAATGATTTCAAGTGAGTTTTATCATGTTTATTAATGAGGAACAATAATGGAAAAGAAACAATAATTGATGATTATTATAATTGATAATAATTGGTATATCATTTAAATAAAAGGTAACAGTGACCTTTGCTTGCCAAATACTGAGCCCACATTCATCTTTCCTGTTAAGTCTCAGATCTTGCCAGTTACTGATCCTGCTTTGTCTTCTCCATCAGTCAGGTTCATCATATATTCATATTCATCAAATAGTACAGCTTGCTGATGACATTTTTATTTATAGGTTACATCTGCTTCTTAATGTTTTGAAGGTGTTTATAACTTGAAGCTCCTCTTTCAGTTGCAGAAAGTGGCCGGAAAGTGTATAAACAGTGAAGACTGGGTTAAAAGTACGGAGTGACTCAATCAAATAGTGAGAGTTAAAAACAAACCAGCAACAGCTCAGATATAGTTCTGCCCTGCTGGGACGAATCCAAGTGAATCAGACAGCTTAGCTGCCAATGATGTAAGCACCACTTTTGGACAAAAAGGGGGATGGGTGTGGATCTTCAGACCCCCCCAACACTCCCCTCCCACCCCCTTGTCGACAGACTTGGCGAAGGAGGCAGACAGAGACACGGCGGGATTCATGAGCCCTGCTTGGTTTCTAGGTCTCTTTCTTCATAAGCCATAAAAAGCACACTTGGAGAAGACTGTGTGGACAGGAGTCAAACAGTTGCCTTGAAAAGTCCTTATGAAGTCATGAAGAGCACATACTGTCCTGTTCACATGCTTTCATAAGCAGCAAATGGGTTAATTGGAGAAAACCATCAAGACTAAGCTGTAAAGAGAGATTTAATTGGGTTTTTGAATATGTTTTGTGTACAAAGTGTCCATAGTTTTGCACCTCTTACATTTGTCTACTGCGGTTTGCCAAAGAAGCCAAAGAAAACCTGCCAAATAATGAAAGTACAGCCCAAATTTACCAGCAGGTAGAAAGCACAGGCATGTTGCCTTGTTTTTAAATGCCTGGCCAGTACACAGCACACTTCAGCTGGAACAGGTGTCCCGGGAGGGGGAGGAGGCGGTGTGTCTCCAATAAAGACGCTGACGCCTAAGACTTTCTCTCCCAGGCAGGGAGTCACTTTCCCAGCACCACAGACCACCTTTTCCAACTAGTCACTGTGAGACTGTGTTACTTCCCAGTCAAGCAGGCCTATTTATTCCCGCCTCAAAATGCCCGCTCCCTCTGTGTGACTTACACACCTAAATTAAGTAGATTTTCTCCTTGTTACTTCATTACAGACAGGAGCTAATTGTGCTGTTGTAGAGCACCAAGGAGCGATAAGAACTAGTCGCTCTGGGCCAGTTAAGCCTGAGCAGTCACAGCACTGAAAGAAACAGAACAGCGGCATCCAGTAACACATTCACTCTTTTTCACCGGGAAAGTGATCTTGAAAATGGGAGCAACCACAAACTCCTGCTCAGGTCAGTGTGTTTGGCCAGTCCTTCAGGTGTTTGGCCAGATGTGTTAGCCCACCTAACTGTTCTGAAACACACTTGCACACATTATAACACATGATAATATAATAACAGTGGTCAGGGTTCCTAAAAAAGCACTAAAAGGTGAGGGGGAGAAGAAAGAGCATGTGCATGTTTTGAGTCACCATCTAGGAATTTATTTATGTAGAGCTGCTTCATAAATAGTCACAAGCAATGACGATAAAGGTTTATCTTACTTTTAAGGAACCTTAATGCTCTCAGAAAATAAAATATGACCCTCCATAAAATTAACATTGATTAACTTATTAAGGCCTGTAATCTTCAAAAACAACACTGACTACACAGCTTCACTTATTACCCATTAACAACACAGGTTCACCTATTATCTATCCATCCATCCAACCATCCATCCATTATATGAGCTGCATATCCTTAATCAGAGGTGTGTGGGGGTGCTGGAGCCTGTCCCAGCGCTCACAGGGTGAAAGGCAGAGAAACAGCCCAGCCAATTCACCTATTATGACTATGATGTTTTTATATTGTACTGTTTTATTAATCGTTTTTTTCTGTTCTCTTTGTTTTAGTCCTTCTTTACTTTTTTCTTTCTATTTTTAATATATAGTTCCCAGTTCTCTCCTTTAGTCAGCAATACTAAACTAGAAAAAAACAGGCCATACACACCTTCTTTGATCATACCTGTCATTGCACTTTTTGAATGCATGTGTTCTGAACACCTGTCTAGGCTGCACAGTCGAGCATCTGAACATGCTCAGGGGAAATCGTCCATCACGAGACTCCAGATTCCACACCAGCTGGGGTGGGAGTTACCAGTGGGAGAGAGAGGGACCCTGCCATTATTTACCCCTCTGAGAACTGAGCTCTCTCACTCTGAGCTGAGCTGTCTCAATGGAGAAACTTGGGGTTAAGGGTCTTGCTCAGGAACCCAGTGGTGGTGTGCTGAAGGTAGGATTCGAACTCATGACCTCTTGGTCCAGAGGCAAGTATCCTACCCACTAGGTCACCACCACCCCCACCACCCTTGAAACACTTCACTTAATAAGTGTCTAAAATCATTCTTTCACACTCAAACTCTTCTATTTCACAGGACAAACTTTCTGTCATCAACGCAGAGCCAAGTGGCCTAATTTGCAGAATAACTTTAAGATCAAATGAATCTGAAGTGTGTGTGCACTATGTAGACCACACAAAAATGTAGAAAAGGACCACCTTTAGCAGCTGAATAGGATCACATGTTTCATGATGAAATAAAAACTCCAAATGCATTGTCTTTATAAAGAACCCAAACGCTAACACATTGAACCCAAAAATGAACATGTTCAGTGCTTAATACAGGCGAGGCAGGGTTAGCTGTTTTAACAGCAGTTTACTGCTTAATGCAGAAGTGGTCACAAAAAGTCTCAGTGTGTTGAGAGAGAAAGGAGAGCATACCAACTAGAGCGTGTCTTGTTGCTGTGGACACAAAGAGCAAATAAAGAAAAGCCGTCCTGATGTTTGTGGGATTAATGATTTTGTTTTTGAACTTCCTTTAACCAAAGGAACTGGATTTCAGCACTGGGAACAGACGAGACAGACTCCTGGTCTGGCCTTTTCCCGAAAGAGTCACAGCACCTGTGCTGAGCATATCCTGTAGAACGGCATCACTTTCTAACACGATGACATCATGACAGCACTTTTCAGAAATGTGACCACGGCTGTTTCAGAATCAGAATCAGAAAACTTCCCGGAGGAAACTGCTTATGCTATGACTGCACAGACACACAGAGACACAAAGACAACAATATAAAATACAGTGTGAAGACAAAATAAAACTCTCTAGAAAATACTCTGTACCAAGTACACTCCAACCAGTAACTCATACTTTCAACTCATTGCATGTTCTTTCAACCCACCCCCCTGCACCTCTTCCACTCACTCTGTGATCAGGGATCTCTTTAAAGTAAAATAAGTAAAGCAAAATAAAGTGGTCCCTTATAGCCACGTGTGAACACACCACACCACAGCACACAGCGTGCACAATGTAATATTCTTTCTCTGCATTTAACCCATTCACCAACTGAAGCAGCGGGCAGCCAGGAACACAGTGCCCGGGGAGCAGTGTGTGGGTATGATACATTGCTCAAAGGTACCTCAGTGATGCCAATAGCAGCACTGGGATTCGAACCCATGGACGTCTGATTGCAGGGGCAACTCCCTAACCACCAGGCCAGCAGCTTCCTATAGTGGGTTTATAAACAGGAAAACAGCACCGCAGGGCACGCAAAGCTGGTATCGCTTCTCTCTGAATACCGAGTGAATCCCTGGGAATTCTGCTATCATTGTCAACTCCAAACAAAAGTAAAGCCCTGACAGTATGTCTGTCCTGCACTCTGACACCAAACACCATATCTACCAGACTCTGTCCCACAAAATATGCAGTCATATATACAGGTAGAGACCACTGCTTTCACAGCAGCTCCCATCATTGTTAAATGAAGCAGTGCATGGCAAGGAGACAGGTGTCCTCTCCAAACAAAAGTAAAGCCCTGACAGTATATCTGTCCTGCAGCCTGACACCAAACTCTCTACCAGGCTCTGCCCCACAATGCAGTCGTATAGTCAGGTAGAGACCACCCCCTTTAACAGCAGCTCCCACCTCTGTTAATTGAACCAGGGCATGGCAGGAGACAGGTGTACTCCCTAACCGTCCCTGATCTTTAACTCGTGGAATAACTCATGACGCACCACACATGACCCACTCCAGGACAACGAGAGGGTGTCAGACGATCAGAAAGTTTCTTCTGCACGTTTCTGCAGGAGTGAAAGTGACAGATCACGACGCAGGTATGAGGCAGAGACTCTCTCACCCGGACGAGGTTGCTGACGGCCGCCTGCACGGCAGCCACAGGGGCGCTGAGATCAGGGATTGCCTTGCCATCAACTTCTCCCTCCTCGTGCATGATGACCAGGTGGGATATCTGCTGAGCCACGGGCTCCAGGATACTCTCTATGGTCTTGGTGTGGAACACCGGCATGATGGGGTCCAATGTGGGGAAAAAAATAATAAGTAGAAGAATAAAGGGTGGAGGGGGCAAGTGTTCGCACCGAAATAGTGCCTTTCTTTCTCCTTCGTTATTTCTGCAGAGGTGACCCAGTCCACGGTGCGAGTCCCCTCTCACGAGCTCCAGACCCCCAGGGTGCTCTCCCACTGAGCCTCCGCTTTCTGGGCCGAGCCGCCCGGCCAGAGGAGGCCAACGCACCGCCGAGCCTCTCAGCCAATCAGAGCCCAGGATCACACACGGGCGACGCTGTGATTGGCCAGCGCGTCTGCAATACGTCATGCATGTTTCTGCCCAAACATGGAGTGGAGTTACGGAGCGAGGAGTCCACGGACTACACACACACACACACACGCGCGCGCGCGCGCACATATACACACACTATACACACTAACACACACACACCAGGAGAGAGAAAGCACTGAAGGAAGTCATCGATACCCATCTGTGAAGGAGCCATGTGTGGGTGTCCATACTTAGCCAGCTGTTTTAATGATACGTGGGTGTGCCCATGCTTTCTTTATGTCCTCTCACATTCTGGAGGGCCTGGATGAAGTGGATGAATGGATTAGACCTGTTTAACCTGCTGTTTGAGGATATTAATAAATGTGGAGGGGCAGTTTTTTCTCTCTGCAGTAACTTTATTCCTTACATTGGCTTTTTGCATTAGATCTGGAGTCAGTGGTGGCTTGTGGATAGGGCGTTGGCCATGTGCTCAGAAGGTTGTGGGTTTGAATCCCAGGACTGCTAGTGGCAGCACTGAGGTACCCTTGAGCAAGGTACCGTCCCCACACACTGCTCCCCGGGTGCTGTGTTCCTGGCTGCCCACTGCTTCATTTTGGTGAATGGGTTAAATGCAGAGAAGAATTTTGTGCTGTGGTATGTTCACATATGACAAGTGGACACTTCACACGCGGCACTGGCCGGCGTTGCATGCATGGGCTTGTTCTTTATTTTATTTTTTTATTTTTTGGACCTTTCACAAACTTGAAGGTGTCACTGATCATTTTTCTTTACATGTGTTCATTCTGCTTTAAAGCCAACACAAACAAATTAAATGTTTTCCAATGTGCAGCAGTTTTGGATCAAAGCAACGGCTTTTGGAAAATCGTATGGGAGGATATTCAAAGTTGTGCGTAATTGCTTTATTTTCATAAATTTGGTTTTACTCTTATGTTTTCCCCTCAGCTGCTTGTGTGTGCTACAAGACCTTTGTGTCTGTACTGCAACACATACGAGAGGGGTGTAACCCTATCCAAAGCAGTGTATTTTTAAAAGCTTCATGCACCAGCGTGCCCTCCCAGTTTCCACATAAGACGTAAACACAAACTGTGCATAACTTAAAATGTGAGGCTGGTTACAGACACCATAATATGTTTCTTCCATTCTTCATAATACAATGCAAGTTCCGTTCCTAGCCACAGAAAAAAACACATAGTTTTGTAAGACTGGGAGCTGACACCCAATTTTGAGGCTAGGCCTATGTGTACTGGGTGGGAATGGCTAAGTGACCGTAACTGATATTGTGGGCTCATAACTGAACTCGTAAACAAGCACTGGTGCCTAGCTTCCTTATTTCCACCCAAGTTTAGTGGTTCGGTTAACTGAACTCTGCCGGCCCATGGGCACACAGTGACTTACTGCGTACTGTGCACATTTTGGGGGTACATAATAAAAATTATTCTGCGTCATTTCCTGGTTCATTTGGGGATATTATAATGATAAAACCTTTTACTTGGGGGGGGGGGGGGGTTCACCCCCCCAACCATCCAAATTTTTTTTCAATTCTTTATAATCTAAAGAATATAAAATCACAATATATTTGTAAAATACCAACAAGTCATTAAGCAAACAACTTAAGAGACTTAAAATATATTTACATGTTAGATGTTGATACAGGCATATGTTTATATTTTGTAGTGTTTTGTGTCATGTCATGGATGGATTTTACTCTGTGTGAAACTTCAAAAAGCAGCTCTTCTTTGTTTTTATGCTTTTCAAAAAGCAGTTCTTCGGTGCTTCAGTGACCATGCGTCAGAAAAGTAAGTCCCATTTTGAAATGATGCTTGATAGTGACTCCCACAGCTTATTGGACTGTTCTTTGGCACTGTTTTGAACATTCTGATTGGTTGCAGTCATTTAAAAAACATTTACTAGAGGGAGAACTTTCTGTTGCCTGAGGGCAACATTGTGCAGTACAGGGTTAATGGGACGTTATAAGTCTATTTACTTCACAGCATGGCCAAAAGTAGAAAAACAACCAACTTTAGCTGGTCATGTACCCCAGAAACCTAGAGAGAGAGTCTGAAAGAGAGGATAAGTTGTGCATTTAATCCAAAATGATGGGACAGAGCACAGTTACTGACTTGCAGCCCATTTGGAGGTCCGGTTTCACAGTAGGCCTGTATGATGATATATTCTGCTACCCCCAGGCGCTCAACCTCTGATTGCGAGGAGAAAACAAGTGCATGACTACCTAATAAGGACTGATTCAGTCTGGAGGAGCAGAGGTCTACCTTGCAAATCTAATGTAAATTGTTTATGGGCAGCTCAGCAGCCTCCACTGGAGCTGTTAAATACAGAGTCATTCAGGAGCCTCATAGTTAAAGGTGCTTCTAAGAGCTTCTTCTTCTGGCTTCACCTGTGACTGTGCATTCCATCTGAAACCTGCATTTTTACCTTTTATTACAAAGGTATCATTTGTATTTACTTTTTGGTCATTCTCAGTGAAATAGACTTGTTTGTTCTGGCACAGAATGTCATTTAGTATAATATTATTTGCATCAGTGAATTAAATTCTATGGAGTTAAAATATCATCTGTTAAAATAATGCAAAACCTGTCTCGAACAGAAGCAGTAAAATGACATTTTAAGTTTTGAGCCGGAAAAGATGTTGATGAGTAGGCTACCCTTTGTTAAGTGTTTATGTGTGAACCGAATGGTGCAGACAAGAACCAGGGCAGCTCCACAAGATCCAGGTGGAGTGATGCTGTGTTCAGCACTTTTTCTGTCCTGGTCTTCCACTGGCCTGCTGCTGACATGACCATATTTGCAGCGTTCGCAAACGCAGCCCAAAGGATGATGTATGATAATTGCACTGCACTCTCCCTTTGTCTTTCTTTCTCTCTGCGTCTCTCTCTCTCTCTCTTTCTTTCCCCATCTTTCTTCTCTCTCCCTGTCCCCCTATCACATTGTCTTCCCTTCTCTCTACATCTCTCTTTCGTCCTCCATATTTCTCTCTCTCTGTACCCCTGTCTTTCTCTCTCTTTCTTTGTTTCACCATAACTCTTTCCATCTCTCTCTCTCTCTCTCTCTGTCTCACTCTTTGTGTGTATCTCTCTCTCTTCCCCCCTCTCTTTCTTTCTCCTTGTCTCT
>JBBPCZ010021957.1:0-14348 GCA_037974445.1 Brycinus macrolepidotus
AGAATAAATGGGCACAAATTCCCACAGAAACTCCAAAATCTTGTGGAAAGCCTTCCAAGAAGAGTGGAAGCTGTTATTTATCCCTTATTTCTATTTATCCTACCTCCTTCTACTTCTGTGTATGTTTCAGCACAAATGTTTGTGTAAGTGCTCCTGGCGGTGTTAGTCACCACAGCAATACTGAGATGACTTTCTCAGCATAGAATGTCTGTGTTCTGTTTCTCTATTTCTCTGCTTCTTTCTCTTCTTCTTCATAGACAAACAGGGCAGAGGGCATGATATGTTTTTTTTGCTCTTACCTGTAGTCATCGTGGGCGATAGAATCGCGATCACAGTAATCTCCATGCCAGTCGTAGTGTCCCTCGTAGCCATCGGTGAATGTGCGGCCCTCCGCGTCGTCTTCATCACCTCGAGGCAGCATGGTAACCCTGGGGTTAGACAGAATAGATGGGGGTGTAACTGCAAAGGCACTTTTGCAACAGCATACTAGACCTCAGTCTAACGCCGTCTCACGCCTTCGGTCTGGTCTGATCCTCACTCTGTTCTACCCAGTAGTCCATGTATTGTATTTTTCCTGCTACTCTGATTGTTCCACTTATTAAAAACACCCTTGTAGCTTTGCCTTACTGGTGTACAGTTAGAGACTGTGGTGCACAATTTGTCTTAGCCATTCTCTAGCTGTTCAACAGTGTTCAATATTTTACCACAGACTTAGAATCAGAAAACATTATTGATCCCGGAGGAAACTGCTAAGTTTTGGCTTATAGTGACCTACGAGGTAGCTGGATTAAATGAAAGTACAAAACAGCTGTTTCTAATGGACAGCGAAGAGGGAATGAAACTCTTGGTATTTTCTCCCTTCTACAGTTTTACATTCACTCCTTGAGAAGTATTTAAGAGCCCATATCCTACATTTGCCATGCATTTTATTATTGTTTTCCTTGTGGTCCACTTATGAGATTTATGGAATTTTATGCCCAAAAAAAGGTCAAAATCAATTTTAACATGACAGTTTAGCTGTACTCCGACTGGCTGCCCTGAATAGTCTGAACTGAAGCACTCCTTGTAACTTCAGCGTGAAGGAGCGTGGGCTGAATAGACTGATATATGTGACTGAGTTGGCTTTGTGAAATCAGGGAAACAGGGAATTTTAAATGGGGTGTTTTTTTTTTTTATTATCTGTTTACATATAAAGGCTGTTTGGACTAGGAAGTAAACAATATATTTTAAAGCTCTAAATTATTTCAAATACAAAGTAATGGCGATGTAGGTTTAACGAAGCTGTGGCCTACACAGAAACTCAACTGAACAAATGAAAAATCAACCTGAAATCAAAATTCACATTTTATCTTGCAGTTAATCTCCCTGTTCATATTAAGCATGATTCATCATAGCATTTAAGAGACATAATTTTCATTTTTTTATAATAGTAATATCATGTTTCACCCTCCCCTCCCACACTCACCTCTCATTAAGAGGCCCTCAGAGACCCTCCCTGATAAAATGTATCATGCTGTAATATGCCACAGGATGGAAGAAAAATGTGTTATGCTTTGTGCTGACTTTAAATAAGAGTTCAAATAATATGGTCTTGTTTCACTGTAAAGCTGGTGACCTTCACTCGACTGAGCAGACATGTGCTAAGGGGGCTTTGGCCCCTTTGGTAATAGGTAATGCCCTTTTTTTCGGCCTACCCACCCCCACCTACACGCCCCAAACTTGTGGAAAACAAAATTGTAAACCCCTCATCAATACACTATTCGATACCTTCCCCCAACAAAAATTTCAGACACTCCCTGTCGACAAATTTTATAACAATCACCTTCCACCCACGCCTGTGCCCCCCACCTTCATTTGAGCACATGCCCTTGTAAAGGTCAAGCCTGCAACCCTGCATTTTTTTTCTTGCTGCCTTGAACAGAAAGAGTGAGAGAAAGCAGGATAAACAAAAATATTCTAATGCTGTCTTATGACTTGTACTGCAGGCTTGAGCAGAAAAAGGATTAGAAGGTGGCTGCAACCATCTGCACACATTCTGTAAATGTGTATGTGTGTGTGTGCGCGCGTGCGTGTGTGCTCTGTTAGGTTACATTAAGCGCTCCATATACTAAACATCATAGCCTGCCCCATGCCCCCCCAATGCCATTCAGTTCCTTCCCCATACTACAGTCCCACAGTCCTGTTAGTGGTCCAATTACTTGCTCACTAATCTTCATGCAGTAATTGCCACTGGTGTGATTTCTTAAGTGATGCTAAAACCAACAATTTTGCTGCATAGCCTGAGGCTTTAGCCTGAGGCTTCACTCCTTTTAGAGTCATAACCCTTTCGTCTTCTTCCTCTTTTCAGTCTTTCGCAGCAGTTTCATTCTCAGAGTGGCAAAGCGCCTCTTCGTGGTGGTGGTAGGGTTTCACCGAGCGCTGCTTAAAGGAGCAATTCAGTAGAATATCAAACGCACACAGTACGTGCAATATGAGCACAACATGCGTTCACCTTGTGCCTGAATTTTACATTTGAAGTATTGCGATTGCAGCCCCGCCCACTATCTCCTGTGAACTCCAGAAAGAAGTCATCAACAAGCTTGAGATAATAAAGAAAATCATGTCATTTCTCATTAGAAACATTCTACAGGGGGATCATTTCAGGGGCGTAAGTGTTTGAGACTCGTGACTCTGTCTAACTGCTTTAACAGCTGCTGTGGTTAAAGGAGGTCCTTCAACAGCACGTCTTTTGAGACCCTAAGACAAATTGAAATGATGGAGGATGCAAAACCGGCCGCCACTCAAACTTCAGCGAATTACGCGCAATCCCTCAATATTTTGTGCATCCCTCCCGCAAACGTATATGCATGAGGGAGAAGAAGTGCATTACACACTTTACAATGCCCATCAACTGTTCGTTTAGGCTCAGCATGTGTCTAATTTGTTGCTGACGGTGTAAAAAGCTTAGTAGACTTAGTATATTGGGCCTAACATTTTTCTCTGGATTTCTAGGTGAGGAGGCAGAGGAGACACATGATATTATCGCTTAATATGATTTTATCCCACCTGCTGGTGCACAGTGATGTAATCAAATCTCAGAAGACGTTTTAGAGGCAAAATTCATTACTTTTTCGGGAACATTACGGGAAACATTCTGTATCACTGACTTTCAACGACTTTTTCTGTTTCAAAAACATGGCCAACTTTGAAGGGTCGAGGCCTGTATGCCTCTGAGGTCCATCCAGTGAATTGGTCTCAGCAGTACAACAAGCTACAGTGACCTCTGCGTCACAAAAAAAATATCCCCTGGTTATCTGGCAAGATCTATATAGTCATGTTACAGAGTGAAGAGCTCATTTATTAAAGCAGGCTGCCCGGTGGCTAAATGACTTTACGCTCATCTCTGACTGTCTCCGATGTCCTGAGGACTCTTAACAATAATATTAACATATTATTGAGCGCACTCAGCATGTAACCCAAAGCTACACTGCAAGCCTGCAGTAGTCAAAGACACAACAGACTCTGAGTAAAGAACCAAATCGTGCCTCTGGCTTTATTATGATTCGCAAGTAGGCACTGTTGTGTCGCATTAGACAGATGCCCACTTTCTGACGCCCAGTTTTCAGCTCAAATAACTCAACAAAGCTTCATAAAGCTTCATAAAGCCATGAAAAAAATGTCATCATGTCATTTGATTCATGTCATGATAATATAATATAATATAATATGTTATAATATATTATATAGTAGTAGTAGTAGCAATAATAATAAGATGGATAAGCTAATGAATAAACAAATAAATAGATAAATACACAATAAGAATTCACATTTCATGTCATATCATATTATATTTTATTATATTCCATTATATTGACATTAAAATGACTGTAACATTACAGCATGATCGCGCTGTAAAAAATGTTCTCCTAGACTACTGCTGCTGTGCTGAAGGGAGGAACGAAAGGCAGAGAGGATGGAGGGATGAGAAAGAGAGAAGATGCGCTTGGCTGGGTGAAGGATGAACTGTTATTAAGCCGGTGTCCCAGGGTTACCGCCGTGATGTACGGCTGCCGTGGCTTCTGCAGGGCCATGCTACGGCATTTACAGAGGGCCATTTTTTATCTTCAAAGCAGCAAGTTCTGTGGTCCCCAGAGAGGGGATTTAGTTTCCGATGCAGCAAAAGGTGAAGAAAAGCATTTAAAGTGCGATGTCAGTGTGTGTACGTGTTATAAAATTTCAGTGGCCTCACTGGCCACTTTATTAGAAACATCTCGCTTGTACTTCACTTTATGAGCTATACCAGTTGAACAGGTCCACTATACAGTGTAAAATTACACACTGTAGCCCATCTGCTGATTCAGTTTGTCAACCACCCTCTATGCCATTAATCACACTGCAGGATCAGACATTACCAGATATTATTTGAGTACTAGGCCACTCTCAACACAAAAGTAACACATAAATAGTAGTGGTGTGATTGTGCGTGTGGTTCTTGCACGGTGGGTTTTCACACATGGGGTTCACCCAAAAATATCCAGTCAAGAGCAGCTCTGTGATCAGAAAGTGACCACTAATGAAGGGCTAGAGAATAACTACTAGAAACAGATGGGCTGTAGACCAGTAAGGTACAGCTACGGCGAAGATGTTCCTAATAAAAAGGCCAGCAAGTGTAACATATGTAAGCCACATTTATGGATGGCAGCTTTCTAAGAGTGAATCAGGCCTTTCAGTACTGGTTAGCCTCCTTATTAGTCAAGCTCATAAAGCCCCAGAAGGGGGGGTGGGGGCAGGGTTACATGTGTGTGTGTTATGTGTGTGTGTGTGTGTGTGTCACTGCGGTAATGTGATACTCTAAGAGCAGCGCTGTGCTCTGAAGAGCAAACCACAGCACTGGGCTAAAGATCGACAGGAACCACAATTCAATAAGACCTGAAAATGATTAATGATTGCTCCCTGTGTTTGTTTGTGTGTGTGTGTGTGTGTGTGTGTGTGTGTGTGTGTGTGTGTGTGTGTGTGTCACTCACGGTGGCCGTGGTTGAGATCCCTCTCTGGTTATGACGCCTTCTTTCTCCATCAGCATCTGCCGAAACGTTCCAACCTTCTGTCTGATCTCTTCTTCTGAGTATCTACACAGAGAACACACACACACACATTAATTGAATAATGTCACAAATACACACACATTATATGTGTTTTTTGATCGGCTCATATCAGGGTTACAAGAATCTAGCTGTATCTGCAATAAAGCGTTGACATTTATAAGTAACTTGTAAATGATGGAAGCAAATAGCCTGCTCTCTTATGATGAGACCACCAATGTGCACGGCTGGCACAAATAGCATTCAGCCGAGTCTGACTGGAGTGTTTAGATAACAGTGAAGATATAGACATATAGACATCTCTGAAAATCTGTTTAGTGACATGTTTTCATTATCAGTTCAGCTGGTGTTTGAATGAAGAGCCAAGTTCCTATCCAAGTTGCTAAATTTGTGGTTCATTGCTGAACCCTTAAGGAAGAATGGGGAAACAGGTTCCTTATTAGGTGGAATCAAAAACTTCATCTTCAGAAATTCCATAGCAAGCGCACTAACTTCACTAGGCAAGTGACTTGGCAAGTTATTCCAGTGATTTATACAAAATTTGTATAGCTGCAAATGGCTGTGGCATCAACTGGGGATCAAACTCCCAATGACAGAGTCAACGTTTAGTCAGTTGCTGTGAACTTCTGTTTAAATAAAACTACTGAAATCTGTTTCATTAGCTTATTTTACTGGTTATTACTAGTTACAGCCATTCATTGCTGGGAGTTCAAGAAAGCATAACTAGCCTCGCTATGCGGGTAAGATGGCCCTCCCTCTCCTCAGCGTGATGCTAGTCAGTAAGGGCATCTGTAAACTGATGCAACATAATTGGCATTTAGTGCTCTCCTCCAAGCGTGTTGAGCTGCCCACTGATGTTGCATTACCAGCACTTTGATAAAATTCAGTGCCACGTAATGTGACTCGGAGGACGCACATGCTAGCCTTCACCCCAGCTCAGTAGCAATATGTTATGGGGGAAACCAGGCCAGCAGTGACTAAACCAGTGACTAAAACGGGTACAAAAAAAAGAACAGTTTCAGGAAGAAACAAAAAAGTGGAAAAGAATCTTACTGGTACATACACATTGATCAACACACCACAATTACCTTATCCACACAGGCCACTACTGAATAACACGTTATGCTACATGCATCAGAAATCGTGACAGTGAGTCAAATAACATGACACACATGTAGAGCATGGAGGGCGCTAACTGAGACATTGCGCAACAGCGAACGGTCACAGGGAGAGTGTGTAAGTGTGTGTGTCGAGCGACACAGATCATTCCTCTACTCCCAGTCTGATCCATAATAGACAGAGACAGTACTGAACTGCAGGAGCACTCTGCTCTCCATCAATCTCACACGGCTGCTAATTCAAAGCAGCAACCATTTATAATATCACAAGCATTACGGAACAGCACACTAATTGCAAGGAGCGTGCCAGATGATGAAAATCCCATTTAGCCATATACCACGAGAAATTGATACACCTTTGAAGTGTATCTTTATGCCTTCCACAGCTGGAATCATTTTAATCAAGTGCACTTGTCTGTTAACATTGACTGTGAACAGTTGCTCATTAGAACTATGCATACAGACTTTCTGGCCACTTTATCAGAACCGCCTATCAATTCGAGAGTGAAGCCCATCTGTCACCGTGTACAATGTGAGTGATCACAGAGGCTTTTACTTTTTGAGTGGTGGGCTGCTCTCAGCTTTGCTATGACACTGAGTAGTGTGAAGACCCCAGCTAGTGCACCTGATAGACTTGATCTTGCACCACACACACTAGCACGCCACTACCATGTCAGCCTCACTAGTGTGCTGAGAATGGTCCACCACCCAAACTATATCTTGTCAGCAGCGATTGTGTGGTCAGAAACTGACCCGTGATTAATGGGATAGAGGCGGGCTCATTAACTGTGCACCAGTAGATTTTGAGGTGCCCTGGTATTTAAATACCAAAGAAATTTAAGGAATAGCTAAAGTCGATAAACGTCCAAATGCGTACAAATTGGGCATCACATTGTCAACGTGAAACCCAGCCAACAGGAGCCATCTGCCCATGTTCTGCCCAGGTGACCATCAGTTCTGCTGACACTCCCACTCTTAGTACAGCAGCCGAGCCGCTACTCTTCACCACCGATCCTCAAAGAAAGCCACAAAGAACACCTGAAAAGAACAACTAAAGAACCTACAGACTGTCATTCTAAGACAATTTCAGGCATGAATCTTTCCAGTCACCTTTATCCAATTATTATTCTACACTGAAAAAAATTACATTCAGATGATTGCTTGCATGTGAATAAAGAAAGTTACATCAATTCTGGCCGAAGCAACACACAAATTTTGATGTAATATATTTTATATATTATTTATTATATTATACTGTATATATATATAGATGTATGTATATGTGTGTGTGTGTGTGTGTGTGTGTGTGTGTGATTTTTTTTTGCAAATTTTAGTGCACAAATCAACATCTTGGAAGAAATATATACAAAATACTAAAATGTGTCATAACTTTTGCAAAGGGCACAATTTGTGCTGTATTTCTTTTCAGCAAATCAGCAGTATTGTGCATTCATCTGCTGTGTTCTCTGTAAAGAATATGGATTTTTCACTTAGAAAATCAACAAAACATTTTAAATATATCCATGTATGTATAGCATTTTGCATGAACAGCAAACATTTTTCTATTTTCTGAGTCTATATCCATATTTATTCATATGTAATACATACTGGAGCGGCTCCGTTTACTACACCCTTAAAATTACACAACCACCATCCAGTTATAGTTATCTGTGACTTTCTCTGCTCTTATGTGAGTAGCCATTTAAAATAAATCCCTCGTCGGCTGGGCCTGTGTGGTTTAATCTGCAGCTAAAGGAAGTGAATTAAAGGACAAAGTCAAAGTCATCCATTCAGGCATGCAGATCACGCCTGCTCACACGCCGGAAATCAGCTGTCAGCCGTTACAGGAAGACAGAGTCAGGTCACTGTCTGATCTGAGATCACACTGTGGCTGTGCCACATGGGCAGGGCATGGCAGGGTCAAAACTGTGGGGAAAAAAACAGAAGCTATGGTCTAACATCAAAAACAAAGAGGCACTGGATCTCTGTGCCTTTCTCTTTCTCTCTCTCTGTCTCTCGCTCTCTCTCTCTCTCTCTCTCTCTGTCTCTCTCTCTCTCCCTCTCTCTCTCTGTCTCTCTCTCTCTCTCTCTGCCTCTCTCTCTCTCTCTCTCTCTCTGCCTCTCTCTCTCTCTCCAAACCGGACCTCAGATTCAAACAAAAACATTCATACAAATCATAGGACTCTCCCAAGCAGATCCATCTTTTTATTCGCACTCTGCAGATCTCGAAAGGCACTTTGTAAGCAGCTGATGCTGCAATACATCACTGCTTCAGAGGTGTCAGGAGCTGTTTGCTTTATCTTGTTAAAAGCGCTACAACATAAACAAGCCGTCTACAAAGTAACTGAAATTACTGGAGGAGATGAATGCTGGAAGAAGAAGAACTGAAGGTACTGCAAACCGCGATTCATTCCGTGGGGAAAAATGAAAACAGACCGAAGCAACAATGAGCATCTTTTGATAACAGCTAAGCTAGCCGTCTTTCATTCATAAAAACCTGTTTAAACTAGCTAAAATGCACACCTATAACACACTTAGTGGTGACAGAACGTCCGAAGAGGAAGCAGAAGACCACTTCTTCACCATTAAAATGGCTAATTTACAAGAAATAGTCGATAAAAATCAAAACATTCATTCACAGTCACACTATACACACACTAATATGAAGTCCGGATTACGTCTGGAGTCTGCAGTTACTAGTTAGGACTCCCCCCAGGTGCACAATACCACCAACAATGAGAGGGTGAAGGCTAGCACACGTTTCCACATATTCACATAAAGCCCCACTATGCCCTAACATGCTTGCAGAAGAATGCTAACAGAAGTCTATACTGGCTAGCATCATACTGAGTGACGGGGGAGAGAGACAGTCATCCTACCTGCCCAGAGACAGCAAAGCCCATTATGTTGTCTTGGACTGCTGTCACCACCAAGGATTGAACTCATGACCTCCCAACGACAAGCTGCAATTTATGTGATAAGCTGCAATTTACACTTACTCAATGTGGTTCAATGCTGCTAACTGCCACCTGTCCAATAATATATGTACGGTGCAATATTATTATTCATTCTGAAAGGTTTACATCCCTTTCACACTTTACTCTTGTGCAATATTATACGTATGGTGCAATACTATTATTCCCTCTGGAAGGGTTACATGCTTTTCCCACGTTACTGTTACACTGCCGCATGTCTACTTACTGTATTGTCTTGGATTTACATCACATTACATCTATTTAATGTTTTGTTTCTGTCATCCCTTGCACTTTGTTTAGTGGTACTAACTGCCACCTGTGCAGTAATCGTACTTATGATGCAAGATTTGCCATTCTGGAAGGTTTACATAGCATCCACACAATACTGTTACAATACATTACTGTTACATTGTTGTGGTGTCTATGTATTGTGTTTGAATTGTTTGTATTGTCTCTGTCGTAACTTGCACTCTGTTGAATGTTAAATGTTGCTATATGTTGCACTGTGGTTCATGGAGAAACATCTCATCACACTATGCACGTGTTCACAGCTGCTGATGACAAGTGACCTTGAACCTTGAATAGGATCACTGCATAGTTATACAAACACCAAATATGCTGGAAGTCTTGATACACTGAATATACTTGATTAAAATGTGTACACTATACCCCCCACGAATTCAATATATTACATCAACAGTTATAAATAACATACACTGGCCTAAAAGCATAATATCCCTCCCTCTTTTCATGATATTATATCTCTTCCATGTTCTTGTTTATCAGTGTTCTCTCACCACAGTGAGTTACACAGTACCTAGTGTGTTACAAAAGGGCATCTCACACCCATTGAGAATGCCTGTGGCATCAACCAATCCTGACTCCTAGCCAAACCACCGAGCTAAAAAAAGTACAGCCAAACTAGCATTAGCGTAACCCCATGAGCAAAAGTAACGTTTAGGCCAATAAAGCAACGCAGGAAAGCAGAGAGAATAGCTGAGGTATCCTAAATCAGCATTTAATGACTGACAAATGTTAGAAACGCCAAGTGCCAAGTGAAGTGCCACTGTGTTATTTTGAAATAATAAATGAAAGTTTTTGATTTGTTGACATAAAAACAAACAAGGAAAAAGTTGGACATGCAGTGTGTCACATGTGTCGGTACACTGAAATAACTACTTATACTTATATTGAATCAATATACTTGATTCAAATACATTCATTCTTTTTCATGTTCATTTGCATATGAACTCATTTCCACATACGTAACTCTTGAATTCTTACTGATTAACTGATTTATTGTTTGTTTGTTTGTTTGTCTGTTTTGCAAACACTCCCATTGTGCTGAAATTTCAGTTTGCTCTGATGTGTTTTTTACCCTTTTGGTCAGAGAAAAAGGGCCAAACATCAGAAAGTGGTTTTCCTCAGATGGTTACATATTTCATTTTGGCTGGACTGTCCCTTTAATTGCACTAATTGTTCATAATAGGGTGGTAGCACCCTTGTGGGTAAAACACTTGCCTGTGAACCCGATGACCAAAAAAAGTCCCAGGTTCAAGCCCCCACTTTCTACCACTGTGTCCTTGAGCAAGACACTTAACCCTCAGTTGCTCCAGGAGGACTGTCCCTGCAACTAATGACTGTAAGTCGCTCTGAGTAAGGGCGTCTGGCAAATGCCCCCTTACCCTTTATAAAACCTTTTATTCATGCACCCATTTTCAGTAAAATGAACGCATCACATTTTTCAGTGTACAAATGTTGGAACCGCACAGACAACAATGGAACCCACCTCAAAGACACCATTGTCTTCTCTGTGGCCTACATAAATGACGAGAAAGGGGAAAACAAAAGAAAAATGCTGAACACTATTTAAGTCATTACATTCTGTATGTACTAAAAGAATAGACCGCTTCCCTGCCCTCCAAAGCAGTGAAAACACATCCTCTCATTATTAGCTTGTCACGTCCATCATTCTCTCCAGACGCAGCACCATAATTGCGACCCACATCCAAGGGGGTGTGGAAGACCTGACTCAATCAACCTCCGACAGAAAGAAGTGACACACGCTCTCGTCCTCAGGTAAAATTGCACACACTTACTGATGAGCACACACACGTACACACGCACAGGCTGATATTATTAGATCAGGCATTTATTAATCTTCCCTTCTGCATACTGTTATGCACTGTAAGCACACAGCAGACTAGAAACACAGGCAGAGTCAAGGGGGAGAGGACAGTAATGATAGATGATAGATATTTATGTCAGATTCTCCTGAAATCAGAACCAGAAAACATTACTGATCCCAGTGGAAATTGCTCATGTTGCGACTGCACAGACAAAGAAAGACGACGAGATAAGAACAATATAAAAGTCTAAATAAATCCAATACAAATCTGCAGAAAAAAACTATGTTCTTTATACAGAAATGCTGGATATAAATACTATACTATACTATAGATAAGGAACTTACAGATAAATCAATGGTATTTATAGGGAGGTTCGCCTCTCTTTAGCCTTTTCTGGGAAGGTTTTACACTAGATTTTGGAACATTACTGTGAGGGTTTGATTGCATTCAGACACAGGAATGTCAGTGATGTCAGGTACTGATGCTGGATAATCAGTTCTGGGTCACAGAAAGCACTCCAGCTCATTCCAAAGGTGCTGGATGGAGCTCGAACGCTCCAGAGAATGAAGCTCCACAGCCCGATATACAGCTTTATACACCTCCAGGCCCAACCGAGGCACCTGCATAAGCGATAGGTGCAGATTAAATTAGCTGAGTTCCCTAATTAGAAGGCTTGTCTAGAAACCTCTGCACACACTGTTGTACGCCTCTGGTCAAATGAGACGTTTTGTTGCTTTTCAAAAAAGTACACATCCTCTGTCACACTTTTTAGTGTATAGTTAGAGTTTATTTGCTAACTTGAACATATTGTGGCCTATGCAACATGTCACTTCTTAAACATAGTTTTGTTTTGTTTTTTTCACAATGTGTAACTCAGCAAACAAACAGAAATTGTGCACTAAATTTGGGGGAAAAAAATGCAATCATGAAATGTCTTCTGAATAGAATATGTTTACCAAACTTTTGCATATGAATGTATAGCAAACGTAAGGATGCAATTAGGGTGCGATTAAAATAACTGCTATGATAATTAGCACCTTACTGTGGCCAATATCAGTATTAAACATTACTTCAAACTAATTCATTGGTTTATTATTTTTTAGAGAAATTATTTATTGCACACTCTCAATCTATAGCAACGAAAGTAAGTAAATAAAATATTGGAACATTGGTGGGATGGTGTTTACCAGGATGGAGGATCACCACCACAATGGACTATGGACTACTGACTCTGAGCTAGAAACAGAGCACTAAACTAAACTAAGTGTAACTACAACCTGTATTATGATAAATACTGATAACAATAACAAGCTGTTTACATTTGTAATTCTTGTTTGAATTAATCGGCCACTAAATACGTAACTAAAAATACACGAACATAATCGCAGTAATGACGCATATACAAATGTAAAGTATATAGTATAGTCTAGTTTATATGACTAGAACAGTACCATTAAGGCACTGTTTTTGAAAAATATATTTAGAGAATAAAGTGGAAATAATGCACATATTTAGGTGCCTGCTTTTTTAGTTCTGAACGCAAAATGAAATTTAATGGGGGGAGCGTATTTTGTACAAATAAATGCATGAAAAAATGGGAAAAGGGAGGAGAACAGCTGGGAGCTGAAGCAGTAGAGTGTGACTGGAGGGAGCTGTCCATCGAGCTGCGGTGCTGAAACCGACACTGCGCCTCAATGCCCCACATCATTACCTAGGCCGAAATTAAGCTGTTTAATAGGTTTTTCAGTGTTCATTCATTCATGTAACACTGTAACCTCCCCCTCCCCCTTAACACACACACACAAGACACACACACGCGTGCACACGCACACACACACACACACACACACACACACACACACACACACACACATTTCAGGTCAATTCTCCTATCTATCCTCTTCTCATGTTGTAAAATAGAAGAACAACTATTCCACCAACTGTCTCTCCCCAAAGGCAGAACGTTCTAAAAATGGTGCTCATAAACATGGCAGAGCCAGTCACTCGCCAGGCCTTCGATATCATACAGGGGCATTTCCTGTTTAGCATGCCTCCAGTAGGAAATTAGCTCACTGCAGCATAGCCTGGCTCATGTAGTGGACTGTCAAAGCCTCCTGTCACACCGTCTGCCCCCGCTATAATGCAATTTTTCCAGCCCTGTGGCCATCTGTGAGCCTAGAGAGGGCAGGGGAGTGCTGATAATCACTCAGTATTCATAAAATATTATAATACAAACACTGACCCTCCTGAACCAGCCAGGATGGGGAGAGGCCTCTTTATACTATAGTCTTCAAGCAGCTTTTCAAAAATGCAGGTCCATCACATTAATGAGTGTGCCCAGAGCAACAGTGTAAGAAAAATGATATACTGATATATAATATAATAAGAACCGAGACTCCAAAGGAAACTCCTTTTAGAGCATAAAACTCCCTAAGAGCATCAGGGTGAAGCATTGAGGAAACTCAAAAGTTCTTAGCATGACTAAAACACATTGAAAAGACTCAATGGCAAAAAATCCTCTGGCAGCAGGAAGAAGAACCACTCTACCATTCTTTTTTCCAATTTTGCCATGCTTCTGTCATTTTTTGACACTAGAGCGAATGAAAAAAAGTCAGAAGTACAGCATTTGTCAATACAGCATGTAATTCATTAGGCAAGTATGTAATTAATCACGTGATTATGTAACATAATGTAAACAGCATATCAAAATGATGACAATAACCCATCAACTAATTTAGCCCCGATCTGCTTTAACTTCAGTCCTTCAGGTCGGATCGGGATGTCCCTTTGGAGATTTCACTTCCAGCCGGCCGGGGAGGATCAGAGTAACCAAGGGCAACCATCATGTGTTCACTGTCACTGGTTATGAGGGAAGCATCCCGACAATACTGGGGTTTATCAGCCACACTGCAGAAGACCTCTACTAGCAGCAGATGGCAGTTGTGTAAGTGTGTGAGTGCTTGTGAATGTGTGTGTGTGTGTGTGTGTGTGTGTGTGTGTGTGTGTGTGTGTGTGTGGGAGGGGTGGGGGGGGGGGGGGGGGGGGATA
>JBBPCZ010022025.1:0-5000 GCA_037974445.1 Brycinus macrolepidotus
TTGTACACTGGGGCACAGTCATGCTGGAATAGAAAAGGTTCTTCCCCAAACTGTGTCCACAAAGTTGGAAGCATGGCATCCTCCAAAATGCTTTGGTATGTTGTAGCATTAAGTCTGCATTTCACTGAAAGTAAACCCTGAAAAACAGGTGTGTAACAATACTTTTGTCCATATAGTAAATTATTCAAATTAAAGAGATTAAAAGTAAATTCAAAATCTAAAATTGCTTTTACTTTATACTTTCTGCTGTAAAAAAGAAATAATCAAATTTAGCTTCTGATATGGAAGCTGGAAAAATGGTTCTGAGCAACTTTGACAAGAGTCAAAGAGTCAGAGCATCTCCAAAATGACAGGTCTTGTGAGGTGTCCCCAGTAGGCTGTGGTCAGTAACTATCAAAAGTAGTCAGAGGAAGGACAACCGGTGAAATGGTAACAGGCTCTTGGGCGCGAAAGGCTCATTAATGCGTGTGGGGAGTGAAGGATAGCCTGTCTGAACCCACAGAAGAGATACTCTAGCACAAATTTCTGAAAAAGTCCATGAAGGTCGAAAGGTGTATGAACACACATCACAGCAGAATCACAGCTTGCTGCATTTGGGGCTGCGTAGCTGCAGACTGGTCCACCACTGAAAGTGCCTATAATGAGTGTGTCAGCAGCAGAACTGGACCATGCAGAAATCTGGTGAATCTTGTTTTCTTTCACATCACGTAGACAGTGGGTGCATGTGGGTCACTTACTTGGGGAAGAGATGGCACTATGAGAAGAAGGCAAGCTGGAGGAGGCCGTGTGATGTTCTGGGCAGTCTGAGCATTTACTTTATAACATAAGCTAATATTTACCAAACAAAACTTGCGTTTCACTTATTTTCTGTAACCCAAAATAAATGCACTCACTATTTTAATACTGTTCACACAGGCAAGTACGCACTGCATTTCTTTTAAAACTGAACTCAGAATGCACTTGTGGTAATAAAGGTCTCTAAACAGTCCTTCATTTAGACATCTGGTTCTAGAAAAAAGCTTCAATTGATGTAGAACCTTAACATAATGTGAAGGTTCTTTGGATTTACAAAGGTCCTTCACAACTGCAGTTCTTATTTACAAAAAAGAGTTCTTTAAGGAACCGCTGAGAAGTCCTTTCAGAATCAAACATGGTTCTTCTACAGCTTTTTTTTAAAGTGCCACAGAACAGTTCTGGATCCCTGAAAATCCATAATTGTAGAAGAGATGAGTGAGTGATAAGAACCTTTTAAATGTTTGAAATTCATTGACTTTATCTGCATTATTACCTTTACATTTTTGCACACGTTTTTTAAAAATTAAAAAGGTCATTTAGAAAAAAGAGTTCTTTTTAAAAAATCATCCACTGAAAGCTTCTTTAGGAAACCAAGATAATTTGTCTATGGCAACACACAAATAAATACTTTCCGATGAAAGCCTTACTTATTTTCACTTAAAAATCAACAAATACGTAATTTTACCAGGGGTATTCAAACTTTTGCACAAGACTGTAGACATCTGCATAATGACAGTTTTACCAGTTGAAACGAAAGGGGATATTTCATTTGGCCCCAACAGGTCAATCTAATAACCCTTCCGTTAGTGTTTGGTCTCACAATCACTAGTCCTAATCACTGTAAAAACATGCTAAACATCCCAAACATAGTCTAGATTAAATCAAATCAATAATTTCACCTCTTGTTTAATCTTGATGAGTCACCCACACTCAATCGTGACTATGTCTCTTATCTCATGATGTTGTCAGTAACACTAAAGCAGTAATCAAGGACCAGTCCAAAGCTCATTAGATATGAAACCATGAGAAGCATCACCAGATCATTCTAGATTAATGGAAGCTCTGTCAAAGCGTTGAAGAACAGACGTAACTACCGAGAGATCGCAGAATAGTTCTATATTCTTTTAGGTTTCATTTAACTAGAACACACAGCGGTGACTTATGAAATAAGCAGATTAATCAGAAGCACCCAAGCGTGTAGTAACAAACATTACTGATAGATGGAAACTGAAAAGTAACTCAAAGCCTTCTGCTTCTCAAACACTATAGCAGTTGCAATGGCTGTTTTTCACAGACAAAACCAAAAAGTGCAACAGTTCATTGAGAAACAGGAGAACAAGTCCGTACCTCCGTGCTTTTTCCTCCTTATCGTGTGCGTCTCCATAGCAGACCCATTGCAAATTCAGCTGAGGTAACAGCGCTTTTCCGACCCCGACAGCCAATGGCACGTCCCCATTTATAGGGGTCTATGCTCAGAGATAACATTGTTAGTCAGCGCTGACAGTCAACTCGTTCAAAACGAATTTGGCCAAGATCCTCTCAGAGTATCCACAGCTCTGGAACTGAGGTGTATTTTTAAAAAAAAACTAATGCTAAAAGCTCCAGGCTATAAGTTGAAGCATCATCTACATTTATGCGTAAATGGAAATTAAGATGTGTAGGCTCAAGTACTGGTGCTGTCATATCACCTTGCACCACCATGTTTTGTTTGTCTTTCTCAGAAAACGCCAGCTGCAGATTGTGAGAACATTTGATGACGAGTGGATCAATATAGGTGGTCTAGAAATACGAGGCTTTTGTATGACAGCAATGCTATACAACCAGGCATCCAAAGCTGCATGATGGCAAATATTTACCTAGCTAGTATGTACCTAATAATATATATTACATCCATCCAAACATACACAGCAATCACCGTCTACCTTATACAAGCTTCATCTCATGAAAACAACTCAGGAAACCGCTTCAAAAATAATGCAGGACCAGCTATGTTAACGCCATTAGAGACAAAGACACTATAGTGAACATAGCGGAAGAAAAGATCTCATTTTCCCTGGCTTTATTAGGCCAGAGAAACAGCAAAAGCTCTGATTAATACAGATATGGCTTGCTCTCTGGAAGATCTCATATCAACGGCAAGAAGGAGAAGTGCGCAGACAAAAGGGCAGAGGGGGGAAAGTGCCCACCTCTACCGAGGTTCAGCAAACAAATCAGATCAACTGAATTACATTTTCTCTTCAGAAATGTCGATCTGCTGAGGGGCACCAAATGCCAGCCTTTTAGAGGGAGGGATGCGCATAAACAGTGGATTAAAAAAGTGGATTAGTCCTGTTGCTTTAGGCTACTTTAAGGTCACCTGGCTCCAATTAGTCACCGTGGAGGAAATAAACCTGAAGAACATGCTTTTCTGAACACACTTCAATGAAGGAAGGGAAAGGGAAGGATGTTTAGCATTTGGTTTGCTTAAACCAAATGATAAGGTCAGGGAAGGAGGCTCCTAATTGAATTGATGGCAGAGTAATGATTTTGCTTTGTGTTTATTTTATCTGGAGAGCTTTGGGGTTTAATCAGCGTTTTTAAAATGTCATGCAGACCTATGCTCTCCAAAATTAAGGTACCTAAGTGGTTCTTCACTTAGGTGTACAAGGAAAAATATTTCATTGGTATAAAACCTTTACATGTATGGAGGTTCTTCAGGGTTCTTCTTGTTGCAAATCTCTTTTACAGCAATGATTCCCTCAGAAGCCACCTACTGCAAGGAAAATAAAGTAAAGTGGCCCATATAGTCACATGTGAACACAGCACAACACACAGTGTGAACAATGTAAAATTCTTTCTCTGCATTAACCCATTCATCAAGTGAAGCACTGGGCCACCATCAACAGGGGGCACCCGAGGAACAGTGTGTGTGGACAGTACTTTGCTTAAGGGTACCTCAGTGGTGCCACTGTTAGTCCTGGGATTCGAAACCACAACCTTCTGATCAGAGGGCAACCAGCCGCCCCACCAACCATCTTGCGGCAACACCCGAACCAGGACTGGACCCTCAGATTAAAAGTCTGATGCTTTAACGAATGAGCTATCCGGGCCCCAGAGAGAGGTTCCGGAGAGGTTCTCTAATGACGCTGGTCCAGAAAACCCTTTTTAACAGCATTCTTCTTAAAACTGTATGGACTTATATATAAGGGCGCTTATATATAAAAGTCTGACTCTGACTTTTTAAGTTTGTTGTTTGCTCTTTAATGGGCCACACTGGCATTTTAAATGTCTGAATGAAAAGTGGGCCGCTTATATGTACAAGCAAAATAGCACTGCTGTAGCAGTAGCATTCAAATACAGCCTGAGTGTACTGCCTCACTGCCAGTCGTGCGTTTGAATCAAAATTCTTTTCATTCTGATCAAGTGTTGCTAGTTCTTATAGGCACTGGATAAGACACTGCAAGGCCTTAAAGTTTCTCCAGTGGAACTCCTTCATGGACTGTAATCGCTTAAGCTAATTAGGCTACGAGATTCATCAGCTACACGTTACAAGCTTAAGAGGGACAAGAAAAATGAACGTTTTGCTCAAGCACTGCCAAAACGGCTCACTCATACTGGGAGTGAGTTATCAGATAAGATATTACAGAGGAGAGATAATGGGACTGATCAGTGCTCATTTTCTGTCGAGGACTCTACTCTGGGAGGACATTCATACCGCCAATAGGCCGCTTTTAAATACTATGAAAGCTTTATAATTGCAACAGTACAGATAAGGAGATACAGTTGGACAGAATTAGGATTATACATTTTAGTCATGTACATCAAATGACACTATATATCCAAAAATTTGTAGGCACCTGCTCATCCATTGTTTCTTCTTAAACCAAGGATATTAATAGGGAGTCTCCTCTCTGCTATGGTAAAAGCCTCTACTTTTCTACTTTTCTACTTTAGGCTAAATATGACAGAACTAATTGTAATAGAACAGATGTGGGAGCATTGATATGAGGATTTGATTGTATGCAGCCAAAAGAGCAATAGTTAGGTCAGTTAACGATGTCAGAGAATTAGTTCTGGATCACAAATATGGTTCCAACTCATGGGCGCCAGAACCATTATATCGGGGGGGGGGACATAATGTATACAGCATCATTTTTGTTGTTTTTTCGTTATTGCTTGAGGATTGAACACTGTCCTGTCATTTACAGGGATTTCCACTAGAAGCT
>JBBPCZ010022025.1:10000-14343 GCA_037974445.1 Brycinus macrolepidotus
ACAATATGCTCCTCTGCTATCCAAATGTTTAGCTGCTGTGGCTTTTGGAATAATAGTAAAGCCAATTTAGGTACATATGCTCTGGTTTGTCCTTTATCGCCCCCTTGAGTACTGAGTGTTTAAACCTCCCCAGCAAAGCATGGTGAATTTGTATAGGCAGGCCTTGTCATTTGCATTGAGATTGTCTTGCCTAGCAAAGTGGTAGAATGGAGTGTTTCACTGTTTCACTGTGAGAAAAATGGACAGATGAACACAAAGAATCAACAGTTTAAAAATTTTTGCACTGGATTGATTACCTGAAAAGTGATGTTATCTTGCATAAATATGGTTATAATTTAAGACATCAAATTAACTCCCTTAGACCTCACATTATAGTAGCAATGGCAAAATGATATTTCATGTGCCGAAGAAAAACTATGGTGGCAGGAAACAATGTTTTTTTTTTAGAAGTTTAGAAGTCATTCTCATTCTCTAGATGGGCGCACCCAGCCAGATATTAAAAATTGATTTGGGATTATTTAGATGAACTAGATGCATTTCCAGAAGAAAATGCAAAGTGTGATTGCGTGGTTGCTTTAAAAACAGTGTTTGGAGAAACTCAAACATTGGTTTTATTGGCAAAAAAAGTTTGGGTTTTTATATTTTCGCGTCATGGATTCAAACTGGTGATCTTCTGATTCAGTGGCTGGCGATCTACCGCTGGACCACCAAGAGGGGCGTGAACACGCCGGCTCTCACCAAGCCATTGATGGTTGAAGACGGCTGAATGCGTGGCCACATTCACGGGCTGATTATTTTCAATTTAACCACAACAAACAGTGACATATGTCTTTTTAATAAGTGACCTGAGCTTTAGTGTCATGAAGGCTGTTTACGAGTCTGCTGTGTGTTTTGCCACGTTTTGTCCTTTTCCAGCCGCCTCAGCTGTGATGTCACAGACTCTCTCTCAGACACACATTTTGAAGGAGACTCAACCGTTAGCTCTCTCTCCCCATATATTGCAGATCCAACTCAACTATAAAAATAGTTTTTTAAATGATCAATACTCGCTGACGCAGCCACACTAATTAGATGAATTTTCCAAAATTCAGCAACGGTTGGGCATTCCCAAAACACGTGGATAACAGTGCCAAAACATGTAGAGGACACCGCCTACATGGTGGACTTTCATGCGCCAAAGTCTGAGGAGGTCAATGCTGGCCTCCACAGCCTGTCTAGTGTCACACCAGGCTAACACTAGACTGTTGTCTATAAAATGCTAAAGCTTTTCTTGTGGACACCATTAAAAAAGAAGATGTGTTACCTTGTCATGGCAAAATTTGAAAGTTCCATACAATGATTTTTATTTAAGAGTACAGAATAGTAAAATAAAAAGTACTCATTTAAAAACAAATACATTTTCTGACCAAAAATGACAAGCACACGTTGCTTGCACACACCTGTGGGCCACTGTGTGGCGTGATGATGAGGCCTGTGTGTCCTACTGGATTAGCCTCCACACTTGACCCACAGTGTCTGCAGTCTGCTTCCTGCACCAGCCCTAATCTAATAGCACCAAATAACACCAACAGAGCAGGACTCACGCAACTACACACACACACACACACATCCTAAATCATGCCACCTTAAAACACCACACACAATAAAAGGGATAGAAAGTTAGATGCAGCCATTAAACACGCCGCTGGATTCCCATTAGGTCCTGCCATTTAATGCTAATACCACCCAAGCTGCTTAGTTTAATACCGAGTCCTAAGCTGCTGGACTGAATTGTATTAAACAGAGCCCTTTTTTCAGGCCTGCTTGTTTCAGCAGCTGTATGAAATGTCCCTTCCATTCAAATGCCTATTCTGGCCATTCTGTCACAGTATGTTCAATCTGTGATGGATTATTTTCCCTCGGTGTGTCCCTACAGGTATGATCCTGTTTTGTAATCAAACTGCAAGCTTCGAAAACAAATGGAACATTTAATGTATGCATTACATGACGGCTTCAGAACACGAATGTGGCCCAAAGTGAAATTGGAAAATGTGACTCTTGGTTATACTCTAAGGAAAACAGGTGACATGTATTGGAAAATGGGGGAAATAACACTTACAATGCCCAAAGACATCCTGAATAGCAGAGTGTGATGTGAATGAGCAGAACGTTAGTGGAGGCATTCCTCAGCGCTTATTAAAGGTTAATGAGATGATGAGAGAGAAAATGATTACAGCTGACCCCATTAAAACTGAGCAAGCTTGGACCACCAGCCCAGAGGGCTATAGAGGAAAGACGACGGAGGAGAAACGATGGAGGAGAGATTGTGTGTGCTTGTGTGTGTGTGTGTGTGTGAGAGAGAGAGAGAGAGAGAGAGAGAGAGAGAGAGAGAGTGTGCACATGTGTAAGGATGTTTGTTCTTTGATCAGTATTAATATTTGCAGGACTTTAGTTACTGAGGCTGAGGTTAGGGGTGGGACAAGGGTTAGAAGTGTCTAAGTACTGGGGGTGTAACAATTCAACATTCATTATTTAATCTGATACAAAACAATAGTGTCTCAATTCAACACATTTTTGAAACAGCAAAATACAGTGGCTGTGGCTGAAAAAGTTTCCAATTTTAGTTTATTAAAGCACTCGCTGTTATAAAAGTATGATATTTAAAACAAAAGCTATGCTTTATCGTGTCCCGATCTAAGGCTCTAGCCATGAGCTACTAAGTTAGCCCCAGGCTATCATACAAGTACAGGCCATAAGCTAACATACTATTCACAATACAGTGATGTGATATTACACAATACTATTTTACACAATATGCTTTACTGTTACATTTACTTTACTTGTGCATATTAATAAAATATGACATAGTTTTAAAATGTAATATGACATATTTTATATGACATTATGATAAGATCTGACTGATATGAACATTCTGTGGCCAAAACTGATACCAGGCCTAAAAAGCTTAAATAATCAATAACACCGTGAACCATGAGTATTAGTGTTAGGCTTTCAATCTGGGTATTAAATATCAAAACAAAAAGTGAAAAAAAAAGGAAAAAATACACCTCTAAGTTAACATTTATTTCTACTAGCTCCCCTATGGGATCTTAGTACTATGTTACCACAAAAAAAAACATATTTAATTTGAAGCTTGTACCAGAAATATTAACATATATTTTACCTTGTATGTTCTCATTAAACAGTCCTGCTATGTGATAGAATTCCACTGTTTAGGTTGCTGCTCCTATTTACAGTCACTGAGTCATCTATCATTTCTGAGAAGCCTGTAAGGAACTTTTCCCTCATGAAACTGGTACAACCAACTGGAAATCAAAACATAATTGATGGATTCCGCCATTGCTTCTTCTTTATGCTGGTGCTAAACCTGACACAGTGCCCGGAAAGTCAACCAATAGGAGAGCTGGGTTAGCTTTATCTGCTTATAAAAGCATATATAGTCATATATTCATATAGCTTTATAGCTTTTATATATATTCAGAGGCAGAATATATGATTGGATACTTTTCTGTTGGCCGTTTTAAGAATGTTTTAATTCACAGAAATCACTGGTCCTTCTCTAAAGACGTAGAAGAACTGAACGGTTTCCCTCAAGATTATATTGGTTAATATAATTTTACATTTGTTTAATATTTTATACTCCATTAGTTTTAGTTATATGTTCTACTCCAATAGTTTTAGTTAAAAAACAGCAGAAACACAGTCTTTCACAGGCTACACAGAAATCACTGTGGCTTTGGTTTTTGTTAATGTCTTCTTTTTTCTGATTTTTTGATAGTTCTGTTCATGTTTTTTAATCTGTCATGTTACTTTCGAGGCTGGGTTTGGATTTGTATGATGTTTAGTGAGTTCAGATTCACTCGTTCAGCCTGTACTCCTGAGATATAATTAAACAGGGGGTGACTCATATTGGGTTCCCTTAAGGAACACCCATTTAAGATTTCTTCCTGTGACTGGGAGATTGCAAGCAAGCTCAAATAACGGCGATGCTACAACCAAATCAAGCTTCTTGCAGATAAAAAATGTATGTAAGCTGGCGGGTCACCGGTATCCGTCGACATTATCAGCCAGGCCCTGCCCCAAGCATATATGACCCCATATCCAGACATTGTAGAAAAACAAACCTGTGTTTCTTTTGCGTGATTGTGAGGCAGAAGCTGTCTGAGGTGTTTATCAGAGACAAGCTGTTTTCCACAAACCTGGCAAATGCGTTCAAAATCAATACATTCTCAGTAATAACGCTCTGACATTAGAGCATGCACAAAATTTCAAGATTCTTTATTTGTCACATGCATAGTCATACAAGTACAACACACAGTGAAATGTATCCTGAACCGCTCCTT